>MQRK01242767.1:35726-54653 GCA_001938485.1 Girardia tigrina | reverse complement strand
GAAAAATTCTGTTATTATTTCAAAAATTTACCTTACAGCATTAGTGAGGCAGTGAGGCAGGCAGTGAGTGACTTGGGCTTTTATAATATAAAAAAAATTGAACCCCCGGCAAGAGAGGGACGCGAAGCGGGCCGAGCGCGCTAGTATTATATAACCGCGCTAGAGATATATCCGACTCATTGAAGTATTCTTGTCAAATAACTATTTTGCTCCTTAATAATATCATTTAAATAAGTTTTCTTTCTATTTATGTCGTTAACTCGCAAGATCCTTGATTTTCTGAAGTATTAGAATTACAAAACTCACATTTTAACTTGTAAACTATGGGACTGTACAATTAAATGTGATAATAGAAAGGGTAGAGAAAACAATAGAGTTTTATGTTGTCAAAGAAATAGATCCGGAAATGATTGCTGGTATAGATTTTCTGGATAAATTTGGAATAAAACTGAAGAAAGAAGCATCAAATATCGATAGCATATTGGCTATTATAGATAGCCCTTCTGATGAAGATAGATTGAAAAGAATAAGAGAATTGTACAATACTACAAGTGAAAATGAGCTAATGGAACTTTTAACAAAGTACAGATCAATATTAATGGCAGATAAATGGGATATTGGAAAAACTTCGTTAACCAAACACAAGATAGAAACGCATGGAGAACCAGTACTGGTAAAACCGTAGAGAAAACCGAAACATTTTGAAGAGAAACTAGATGATATTATAAAACACTTTGAAGAAAATTATATTATCAAAAATTGTAGTTCTCCTTGGAACATTCCCTTGGTATGTGTTTGAAAGAATGAAAAGCAAGATATTCGAGTGTGTGTAGATTTTCGTCAGTTAAATAAAATAACCGTCCAACCAGCGTTTCCAATGCCAAATGTAGACGATATGTTGAATACACTAAATGGGGCAAAATACTTTAGTACAATCGATTTGGGAAACGCTTACCATCAAGTAGAATTAGAAGATGAGTCAAAGATTAAGACGGTATTCTCAACAAAGTACGGCCAATACTGTTTCAAGAGAATGCCTTTTGGAATTGCTGCGGCCCCAGCAACTTTTCAGGAGCTAATGGCGAAAGTTTTGAGAGATTTGAATTGGAAAGAAGCAGTCGTATATTTGGATGATATATTGATTTTTAGAAAAAGATAAGAAGGAACATATTCAAAGAGTAAATAACGTATTTGAGAAGATTAAACAATCAGATTAGAGAATAATCCAAGAATAAATCCGGAGAAATGTCAATTTTATGTAGAAAAGACTTAATTGTTGGGATATATCATAAGTAGAGATGGTATTGAAACAGATAAATCAAAGATTGACGCGATAAGCAAGTTTCAAAGCCCATCATGCATTTCCCATTTACAGAGCCATTACTTGACAAATTACTACAGAAAATTTATAAAGGATTACGCAAGATATGCAAAAGTATTGGAAGGTTTATATGGTAAAAATAAGGATAAGAAACTGATTTGGACTAAAGAATGTGATGGAGTTTTTCAAAAACTAAAGGAAAGAATAATTAAAACCCCGATTTTGGCATATCTGATTTCGCCAAAGACTTTATACTTGATACAGATGCAAGTTTTGATACGATAGGGGCGGTGTTATCACAGAAAGCCGGATGTGGAAGAGAAAGGGTGATTGCGTATGGATCATACAAAATGAATAAACATGAACTTGGATATTGTATTACAGGAAATGAACTATTTGCAATTTCTTATTTCCCACAGTATTTTAAACATTGTATGGAAAAAGATTTTTGTTGCGAACAGATCATAAAGTTATTACGTTTATGATGACTACAAAGAACCCTATCACACCACAGTCTCAAACATGGATAAATTTTCTGAGTAGTCTTGACATGAAAATGGAATAACGAAAAGGTAAAAAACATTCAAATGCTGATGCAATGTCAAGAAATTCGTGCAAATTGTGCAATCTGTGTCAAACAATGCATGAAGAGTCCAAGAAAGGAAAGATTAAAACAAGAATTCTGGCATTAGGCGAAGAATCAGATGGCTTTAAATGGCAAAAGAACAATAATGAAAAAAAAACCGAAAATCAATGATATTAGTAAAGGCAAAACAATAAAATGGACGCTAAAAATAGAGACAAGAAGAATTTTTGAAGTCGGAAAGAAAGTATTGATTAAGAAGGAAAATGTCTCAACAGAAGATGACCGTTACATGGGTTCCGCAACAGTGGTGAAAAGAAACCATGAAAGAAGCTACGAGTTACAGCTTGAAGATGGAAGAAGTTTTATTTGAAATGTTGAATGAGTAAAGCCATTTAAATCGAGGAGAATGTGAGGAATATTTTGAATGTTTGATGTTTTGAGTTTGAATGTTGTATGTTGATTTGGAATTGTGCCTCTCCTACACAGAAAATTAATATTTTGATTCTTATTATCTAAAAATATGTAATGTTTAAATTTATATCTAATTTAAAATAACTGTAAAATTTTAAATAAGTTAATTAATTTTATTTACAATTTTTAAATAAATAAACTGAATTAATATTTTTTACAGGCTTAATATAATTAGTTTTATAAATAAATAACCAATTAATCAGTAAACAAACTTAATCAAGCAGTATACAAAGATGTAATATTAATAAAAAGCGAATAAAAAAGAGTAATAAAGAGTAAATAAGAGTAATTATTACTTTTGAGTTCCTTCCTCGTTTCTTTTTTCGCCTAAAGGAACGTTTTTATCTGTTGTTTACAGATGCAAATTGGTAACTTCTTCTATTCGCCAAATGCTAAAAGAATTTTTAAATTGTATTACATTCGTCTTGCACCTATATCTTCACCAATGATATCTTTTGAAGATTTGACCATTGGTAAGACTTAGACTATAGTTTCAAAGATATAGTAAGTTCTGAGGCAAATAGTTTGCCATTAATGGTAGAAGTGCTATCCGTCCAAAAAGAGCCTTGTTTACTTTGTGTAAACCAATTTACAAGCTTTGGAAAATGAACTCAAATGTTTGAGTTATCATATATTGGATCATATTAATCAATATTGGAAACTCATGCCATACCAATTTGTATGTTGCATCTTGGTTGATATGTTTTGCTTGCAAAGCGATGTTCAGAAGAAGTTTGGTTGACACAAAAAAATCTAAAAACATTTTGATCATATTCATCGTCGTCCTCGTCAATTTCATCTTGATATACAATATTATAGTTGATAACAAAAGCTTCATTCTCATTGGCTAGAATCGTTGAGTGATCTTCACATCATTATGTTAATTGATGAATCACCATATTTTTACTTCTTATATTGAGAAAGGTAATTGTTTCTTTTTTGATACTTCTATTTTTTATTGTAATGCATAAATAATCTGCTTTGGTTTCGTGATACAATCATCAAAAATTTGTAATATTTGCTTCTTGATTTTTTCGCTCAATTCATGAATTTTGGTGCACTCGCCATGTTCAGCTATAGTTTGAAAACTGTAACGTCAATAAGTACAATTTGGATTAACATTGTTTTTCATTGCGCTTTTAAATCTTCTTGCAACGAAGTAGACTTTTCGTCCATCGTAACTTCTGTTCTGGTGCATACGTCCGCAGAGTGTACCCAATGAAATGCTTTGATAGCTTCTTCGTTGTTGTACGTAATATTTGCCTTTGTCTTCTTTTTTTGTTCAATGTTATCTTCTTGCCTCTCAATGTCGGTTTATTCATCGTTTTGATAATCTTCAACTTGAAAGGTATTCATTGGCTTAATATTAATAGGTTAATTAGTATAAATTTAAATATATTAATTTACTATCTCTTAATTTAGATTTATTCGCGGAAGTTAAGAGATAAAGTTTTTTACTGATTAATTGGTTATTTATTTACTAAACTATTAATATTCAGTCAATTTAATTTTTATTTTACTGACCATGTTAGTTTATTTACTTCCATATTAACTTATTTTTATTTTTAACCAATAAAATTTTGAGTAAATATTTTAAAATTTATTTAAATTTCCATTTGCTCAGATAATGAGATTAAAGTCATTAATTAATAGATTGATGCAATATATTGAAAGCTTTGACAAAGATTGTCCTTTGGACAATCAAACTTGTTGCAATGATAAAAATATTAAAAATCAATTGGTGTTCTTAATAAAGACCACATACGACCACGTGACTCCGAAAATCAGAAAGCAACTAACGTAATGCTATTTATATTATCCTAATATTACAATAATACTAAAATAATGGATCCAAAATGTTCAAATTAAATTCATATTATTTTGTTAATGTAAGTTAAATAAAATAAGTAAATTTTAAAAGCAAATTAATAAATATTGTGAAAATATTCTTTATTAAAAGTTTATGAAATCATCTTATTATAATATTAGGCCAAAAAATTATTACAAAAATATTTTTTGATAAATATTTATAATTAATAATTTTTAAAAATATGTTAAATTATTACTTAATAAAAAATAATTTTATTTATTTTCAAAAAATAAGAAAAAAATACTAATTTAAAATATTCAATAAATAAAATCAATTTTATTTTAAAATTAAAACATAGTTTTAGTGACAAAAATCGTTTTAAATTATTTTTCTTAAATTAAATTAACATTTTTTAATTAAATATTTTTATAATTTTTAAATTAATTTTAATTAAATATTGTTTCAAAATTATTTTAATTAGACATAAAATATTTGTATAATCATTTATCAGGAATTGTTACGACATTTTATATTTTATGACGGATAAATTTGTGACAGTCGATGAATAAAAGACAAAAAGAATCACGGAATCCATCGCAATTAAAAATGCGGTATCCGCAAACAGAAAATGCTATGAAGTTTCTCTTTCATTCTTTCTGAATCTGTCGGACTCTTTGTAAATGCATTCAATTGTCTCTTTTCTTTCAGCACAACAAATTGTTTTATTTATGACTTTACATTTGGCAGACTTTTGCTTTTGAGAAATATTCTGAAAATTAAATAGAATTGGTTTTTTTCTGCAAGATGGTGAGGGGCTTTGACTGAAGACATTTGTGACAGAATCTTTTTTTCAGTCTGTTTCGTAAATGTGGCTCACCTACATTGTATACCTTCAAGAAAATAGCATATTCGTGTACATCTTTGGTGTCAAACATATTGTCTACAAGCAACATTTCTTTAGCCCAACTGAATTGCTGAAACCCTAATCCTAAATCCCAGTTGCCAGACAACGACAACATGAGTAACATAAAATAATTGAAATAAAATTGAACTAAAAATTTGAAATCGATATATTGAATTCCATTTGGAAAATAATGGAATTATCGAAAATTAGAATCCTCAATCAAAATTGCTATTTTGTCCACGAGTTCATGAGATTTATGAGATATTTCGTTTTCAGATCTCTATAAGGATAATGTTCTATGATATAACATTTACATCAGCAAATCAACACAAATAATAATGTTAAACGCTAAACAACGCTCTTCAAATATGTTGTTGTTCACATGAAACTAATTGCTAACTACATGGAAAAACTAGTAAATCAACAAAATTAAAATTTTTATATCCATTCTGTATGCAGACAGAACTCTACCTTGCCAACAAGGTTTTTAAAATATGAAAATTTAAGATTTAAAAAATTTTAAATTAAAAAAACAAAAAATCAATATAAACTACTTATAATTTATAAATAGATATCATGCATTTAATATTGTTTGGAAACTCCAAATTTTCCGTTTCTTTCCCATTTTGGGATCTTAAAAAGTTTTTTTCGATCAAATTTTTATATAATCATTTATTGTCATCGAGAATGAGTGAGTGTACAATGTTTGAAGAAAATCGGTTGAGTAAAAGACCTTCAAAAACAGGTTTCTAAATTCCATGTATATATATATATATATATACAGTCCACTCTCGGTTTTGGGACAAAAAATATTAAATTTTGCCCCAAAAACCAAAAAAACACCCAAAAAATTCAAAAAACATCGAAAAACTAAATAAAATTTATTCCAATTTTTTAAAATAATCAGTTATTGTTTTCCCAAATTTAAATTCCTTCCATAAAAAATTAGTAAATTGCATTCTAAACTTGATGTATTCTTTTTGAACATCAAAAGGTATTCAATAACATTTTCCAATTCTTTAAGTTTTTTCCATCCCAGCTTTAGTTTATCATAACGAACTTTTTCCCAAATTTCAGTTGTTCCGGTATCCTCCAGTGGTTCTGATAAATTTTCTTCATAAACCTCAACAATAACGTCCTCTATATCTTACTCAAGCATATGAATTTTCATATTTTGGTTGGTTTCTTCTTTTTTGGAAAATGCATTTTTGAAACAATTAATAATCGATTCTTTGGATATAATTATATACCTATATAGAAAGTAAGTTAATAAAAAATGGAAATAATCGTAATATTCGATATCTCTGAGTAAACGATCTAGCGGATTTAATACGTACAACAATACATCAGCTGTATGACATACGAATACTGTTCTAACGAAGGCTTCTGTATAGCATAAAAATGCACAAACATTGAAATTCAAACAGAATTACAGAAAATCAAAAACAACATTTTGTGAATAAATTTAAATAAAATTGGCAATTTATCCAATTAAAAATTCTGAAGCCACCTAAAGTTTATTAATTTCGACGGTTTAACCGTCATCGTCAGAACAAATGATTCTTCAAGCAAAATCACCTTATATAGTGTAGTTAATGATTATGTAATCAACATGTCATCAGAGTACAGCTTAAGCGTTAATTTTAGGATCCAAAGATCTTACATTTAACGCTTCACACGAGTCTCTTTCCCAATAATTCATTAATTTAGTGGATAGAATTTTAACGTGTTGTGAATTTTTGTCTCCTTTACAATGTCTTCTATGTCCTGCAATGTTACTTCCCCTTTCGAATTTCCCTTGTCAAATTTACAAATATTTATCGTTTTCTTAAATAGATTTTTTAATATAAAAATTGTTTATTACTTTTATTGTCATTTTGTTTTAAATATTTATTTTGTATTATTAAAAAAGACGGGTTTTAATTTTTCAAAATTCACGCTTTTATAAACATTTTAATATTTTATTTAACATAGTAACGAAGAGTTTTATGGTTCACAAATGACATGACAATGTTTGTAAGAACAGAATAGAGTTTATCTACACACGGAAATTAGTTAAAGAATTTATGTACTGATGAAGAGTCAATGGACATTTCTACCATATTGATGGCTTCTAATGGACTTTGAAAAACCTCAAAAACTTCGCTATCAACTTCTCCTCTGCGTCCTGACCACCATATTCTTCGTTTTCTTCCTTCGTCAGATATTAGGACGTCGTAATATACATAGATGAAGTCATTATTACTCATATGATTTTGAAAACTGAATAAATGAAAGATAAGTTCAAAAATACTACCAAGTTTTTCTCATGATGGCGATGATTGAGTCAGGTCGACACTAGCCGTCAGTAAAGCAGTAAATTCAGGTCAATGAAAGCAGTTTAGTTTTGTGTTCTTGGAGACACTCCACCGATCCTTAGAGAGTCCATTTAATGATAAAAGGAGATTTAATGTGAAATCTTTACGGTATCATAATCGAAATAACTTGCTTAATAAAAGTTCTTTACGTTCGGAACTTTTATGAATATGTACCACGTCGCAGTCAAAAGATTAGATTTCGAATCTGTGGGTTGCTGGAACACTTTCTTCGATATCAAATGAAGATCAAGTTTAAATACATTCTCACCAAAAAGCACCGCTCCTAGTCCTATTCTTTTGCTACCTTTTTCCTTCGTTTGGAACATGCCGGTTGCGAAATGCTCTTGAACGAATAATTTTCTATTACTAACAATGATCACTTTTTTCCTACCATGTTTGCATCATCAAGAATAGATATGCGTCTTTATAATGCTTTTCTCTGTGAAGATAATCATTTGTCAAGGTAAAAATGTTGTGTGGAGTTACTTACCAGAACAAATAACTTTTGTCATCACAAAAAAATTGCGTCGAACTAGTGACATAGTTGCTTGCTTTAGGTGTCACCAAAGTTATCATTGACCAATACTCAAATCTCTCTAGATAAAATATTATCCCAAAGTTCCTAACTCTGAATCCATGATTGTCAAACTCCCTCAATTACAAATTGTTTTGCAAAAGATATTGCTTTTGTGTTCAGTTGTTCGTCATAGATTGGAATGTGAGATGAACGACTTCAGGTGAACCACAGTAAATATGCCGTTTCCGAGATTGAAAGATTATCATCAGCAAGAAAACGTTTGGCAGAGGGGAAAAATCAAATTTCAATGAGTAGGAAAATAAGGAGACTTAAAATGTACGTCGAAATCTGCAGTAATATCAATCAGCTTTATTTTAAACGACGCAAGTTTGGCGGTGCTCAAACTTCCAGGGTTAATGAAATCCTTTCACTTTTCAGATGTGAGATGCAACAGTGAACAGATGATATTTTTTGCAAATAAATTACTCAATTAAAAAAAAACTTTTCTTCGTTATTTTGAAATGAAATTTTCTATTTTCAAAAATTTTCCAAAAATAATATTTATTTTTTTAGCTTCATGTACCAGATAAAAAATTCGAATTAATCAACTTAAAAATTAAGTAATAAATATTAATATATGTAAATACATAATAATATTTTAATCAAAATATATAAAATCTATTTGAAAGTGATTTAAAATATTTTAATAGTGGATTGTAACGTACAGATATATTCATAGATTGTGAGGAATATTTTAAATTGTTTGAATGTGTAAATCTAGTGATGTTGTATGTTGATTTAAGTATGCTGAATTTAGAATGGCGATTCTCCACCCAGATGAAAATTGGTATTTTTTTATTAAATTTAAAGTGATTGACTATTTGAACATAATTGAAATAATCATTTTATAAGTTCATATCTTTAATTTCAGAATTAAAATTAAGTTTAATATTTTTTGGTAAAATTTAAATTAAATGCATTTTTAATAATTTGATGACATTTTTGTTATTTTTGGATTTATTGAGAAATGGTAAAATTTATTATTTTTAATTAATATTAATTAAAATATTTAAAAAAATGACTTAGAAAAAATGTTTGAATAATCATGATTAAAAACAGAAATAAGAAAACCAATTGGAACGACGACAGAGTTTCTGAGAGCCATAATGAATTATAATGTGGTTGTAACAAAAATTCAAACGGGACTTGTATATATGTTCTTAATATAGATAATGTATTAAAAATAAAAAAAAATTTTATCAATAATTTTTCAAGGAATTGTAATTTAAATTATTTCAAATAATTAGAGGCTTAGAAATATAATTTTAATTTATCAATCATGAACGATGTTTAACTACGCAAGCTTTGCGGAGAATTGTTCTAGTTGCAATTTGAGTCGTTATTTCCGTAAATGTATTGGAGATCATATTTGTGTTCTTACTAGCCAAAATTGTCTTGTGAACGAATCGGTGTTTAGTTCTACCCGGATTAAACTGTAATTGAGTTAACATGAAATTCTCCTTAGCGTTTCGAGATGCATGGGTCAATCACAATTTCCATTCTTCCTTTATTTCTTCTTTTGTGAAATGGAAATATAAATAAAAAAGGAAAATTTGATTTTATATCGAAAATAATTTTGAGTATTTTCCTCAAAACATTCAGAGACAAAAGTAACAATGGCAAATTCTTAAATAAATGCGCCGCTTTTTTCTTTCTTTGATAAAATCGAAATTACTTAGTCGCAGTTACACAATAATGATAATACAAATAATATTCTCTGTTCACAGGACCCCATTCCGGTGGTTATCCCGCTAGAGACAGATTCCCCTCGATACCGACCCCCTCGAAACGCAACTCAATGAGTTTTCCGCATCGGTAAGCTTTGAGAATTCGTCTTTTCTCAACCATAAAATTCTCTCAGACATACTTTAACGATAAAATTAGAAATATTCGAAATTAAAATTGATTATTGTTTTAATTATTTTCATTTTTATTCAATAAATATCTAAATTAAATAATAAAATATTTTTATAATTTAATTAAATTTTATGAAAATACAAATAAGTAAAAATGATGTCTAAGTTATTTTAGAAGATCTGTTTTTTTCTGAGACATTTCAACTGTAGTTTTAATAATATATGTGATATATAATATAAAATAATGTTTAAAGGTTTTTTAAAAATTTTTTCGCCATTAAAATTAGTATGGACAATGCATGAATGATATCAAACGAGATGGCGATGTCTGTGGTAAATGACGCGCTATTAATGCGTCTAAAATAAAATTTGTTTGGTCAAAAAAGTGGACACAGAATGGTTAAAGAACTCTAAATTTCAAGGTCTAAAAATTCAGCAAATAAAAAATTTACTGAAAACACCTTACTTCAAAGGGTTTTTACATCTTCAAGGGGTTTCGTAGGACCTGCCAACCAATTGAGAATAATTGTGAATTATTATTTAAACGTATAGGAGACAATTACCTTAATTTTTTAGAATTCCTCAACTCTTTACTAAGACTAATTCCCTCCAATTTATGATCATTGTTTTCTTCTTTTTAGCGCAATTTCCATACTGACAATTGCGATTATTAATTGGTTATTTATGTGTGGATGGATGGATGGATGTGTGTCCGCAGCTTTAAGTCGTATCTCCTCCTCAACGAAGCAATATCGAGGGCTAGTTCCAAAAGCAAATATGTTAAGCAAGTTCGGAGGATGATAGTGGGCCAAAAAAATTCCCGGAATTCCTTCCTGGATTTCCCGGAAAAGCCAAAACACCTCGAAAAAATGCAGTTTTTGGCCTATATCTCGTCTTGAAACATTTACCAATCGATTCCTGCAATAATTTAGAACAATATTGCCGAAGAAAGTTTTCAAAAATATCCTTTCGTTCGGTCACAAAAAATTAATCATAGTCAAATACTGATATAAACGTTTTAATATTTGGGCACCGAATAACATAAGGAAATTGCGCTTAAATTGTCACTAGACTTTTTATTAACTTGTTTTCCATTCTGCCATGCCACACCAGAAGATCAATTTCTCGGAAAACACCTTGATAGAGCGACATCGAAATGTGAAGAATAAACTAAAAAACCAAACTTATCTTTTGACAAATATTAAAATCCAAATGCAAAATATGCCTTATAATTATCGGATAGAGTTTTTCTAAAATTGAATTCGGTATTAAATAGGGAACCCTATCTTTGAGAATCTTCCATTCATCATTGAACTTGGACAATATGTTATGTATTCTGAGCATCATGCGAAAAATGTCATAACATTTGCATTTGACCATGTCTCCCAATTTAAGGTTATGAAACCCTCCTGTTGTGGTGAAGGCACGCTGATTTTGTAAAGAAGTCAACCTTGTACACCTTTGTGTTGACAATTCCTTTGTCCAGTCATCGCGACCCTGGTACTTAAAATCAAAATTTTCAAGCAATAATTTTTAAGTTGATCAAGCAACGTACAAGACTCATTTGTTCTTCGTGGCTAGTCAAGAATTTACTGATTATCCTTGTGGATAAAAAGGCGTCTATAGATTTGAGCAATTAAACAGTTGGACAATAGACTCGCTTTTATCACTAAATTAGAGATAAAGAAAAAAAATATATAAATGTAGTTTTATCAGACAAATATATTTGATAACCAAAGCGAACAACACTTGATCAAAATAACACAATAGTCAGTTACTTTATGCCGCAGGAACTAAAAATGGACCTGAGCTAATTGAAGCGATTTAATGTCGTAGTTATTTTTCTGGATTTTACGAATTGAAGGAATGATGGAATAGGCGGAGCAATAGCGGTGATGAATTGAATAAATATCCGCGGAGGATGAAATAATTGAGGAGGAGAAATTGGTGGACAACATGGAGAAACTGGACAAAAGAATTCAGCGCTCTGTTTATTAAATCCGTTCGATCGATTTATCGATTTATTTCTTTGAATAATTATTATATAATTGTGTCTTCTTTTAATCTTTCTTTTTTCTCTTCTTTGGGGCGAACTTTTATACATAAAATTAAATACTAGAATAAAATAAAACACGTACATGCACTAGAGACAAGAAGTAGCCATTTCTGGCATGTATCTGTACAATACTCTTTCTGACTTCTGCTGCCATTCGTTCTTTCAATGGATTCTGGATACTGTGTTCTAAATAGTGATCCGAGACATCCCCCAATATGATTCCGCGGATGTGCTCTTTCACTGTTGAAACAAATCTTTTGAACGGCTTTTGAATTGCTTTCAAGTTTTTATGCATCTGCTCCAACAAAACTCCTTTTTTGCGATCATCGTCCCAGAATTTTAATTTGTTTTTTAAAGCAAATAAATGATTCTTGGCGAATTTTTCTTTGTTTTGCAGTTGCTGATGATTGTTGGGAGTCTAACTCCATTTGTTCATCATCCGAGTCGCTTTCGGTATGAATAACCGTTTGTGGTTGAATTGTTAAAAGGTTCAGACTTATGTCTCTTATTTTTTGGATACTTCTGACGTAAACCATCTTTCAATAAAAATATTCAGTTTTGTCTTATTACAATTATGTAAATACTAGAGAATGCCATAATGAACTGATCTTCTTTTTTATTTGTACTGCTAATTTAGTCTTTAATGTATCACCAATTTGAACGCGATCGCGAGCAATATTATCGATCAAAAACGATGAAGCAGCATCATGATGGCAAAAACTTTTTACCAAAAAGATTCAACTGAGTCCTAATTGGAATAACACAGTTTTTAAATGCTTCCACAACTGTCCATTCTTTTCTATTCAAATTAGTATGTCCGCCAAATTAGGATTCACTAGTTCTTTTATTACTGACGTTTTCACTTCAATTAACCTTCCCATCATATTATAAAGTTAATTCTACCTTGATGAAGTTCTTTTCTTTCTTCTGATTTTATGTGTTCTTAAAAGTTAATCATTCTTTTTTTTGCAGATCGCGTAACACATTTTACAATTTATCTTGATTTAGAGCTTGTTGAATTCCAATTACAGGCATCAGTTAACTCTCATGTTGCACTTCCAATATCATCATCCACAGACACTTCGAAACCGTTTTGTTTTTCAGAAAGATCAATATTATCGAATTCATCAGTTTTGTTTTCCGAATCCAAAAATGTCATATTGAAGTGTATATTTTGTTTGTAAATTACATTAGTCACCGCTATATGTATTCCATATGCCATGCAAAGTACTTGTTGACAAGATAATTCTCGTCCTACTTTCCGTATAACATTTGGTCCATCAGTGGTTACTCAGCTCATATAGTTTCATGTTAAACCAAATGATTCAATCTTTTTTCTAAGTTCTTCAAAACATTGTGATGCTCCAAAAGTGCATTTTAATCGGGATAAGCCAAAGTTCCAGTAATCGTTCTGTACACAAACACTGGTATTCAGGTAACTGCGATTTCTAATTGAAGTCCAAATATCAAAATTAATGCAATATAATTTTTATTCTCCAATCCGAGTTTAATTAATAGAAAAAAATAAAATTAACTTTACAAATAATTCTTTTTTTAAATTTTAAATTTTGATTAAATAAAAATTGAAAAAAATGTTCATGTGAGCAAATGTCCGTGAGACCAAATGTCCGTGAGACCAAATGTCATGTGAGCAAATGTCCGTTCACGTAATTTAAGAGAGCTGTCCATGAGAACTTATGCTTGAGAAACGCTGCGCCAGGTAATGTTTGATGCCTACGGCCAACAATGCTCATCATATTTGCACTAAGTCAAATAATGGTATTAAAAATCCTGATCATATTATTACAAAAAATTACCAAAACAAGTATCTTAAATCTTTTATTTTATTTTATTTATTTTTAAATAATATAATCCGAATTAAAATATCTTAATTAAACCAAACAGCAACAGAAAATTGCGGATAATTTTTTGAATAAATTTCCAAATCGTTTTGAAATTGAGCAAAAATTGTCAAGCGATAAATTGTCAGTCAACGATGGAAACAATTTCCCAAAAACGGTCGCCATGGCGACGGGATTGGGACAGAGCTGGGGATACAGCTGAACAATATCAATTATTTGTATGCGATTTCTGGTTGAATTGCTTTTGTCGAGAGATATTACAATAAAAATGACTCAATTTTCTCCTGTAAATTTTATTTTTAGTCTTTCAAATTTCTATGAAATCATTATAGTTAAAAAACCGATTGTCGATTCTACAGAAAAGACTTGTAGGACTTGAAACTGAACGTTAAAGTTTTGTAGGGTCATGGAATTCGCGTCATTGAGAAAGGCGACAGAGACCCTTAAAATAAGTCATCAATCATGTGTTCTTCACCTGGGTCATAATTGCCTTTCTATTAGTTACATCAATATTTACATAATTGATTTAAAGAGTATTAAAGATATGCAAAATTATAATTTTATTATACACAAAATCAACCGAACTTTCCACTTCTTTTCATCAATTAATAATCATTTCGCCGATTTCTATCCTGATGAATCAAGGACGCCACGAATTAGCTATTTTGGAATCCCACTCGTCAACAAATAAATTCCAGGCACTAATTCACAAACTCCACATTAGAACAACAACCATAAGTCATGCAAATTAATTATAATACAACATTATAATTAAATAAACGTTTACTTATCCTTTAAAATTCTAAACATTTTAAAGTAAAACTATTTTTTCACTCTATTTTAAAATCATAATTCTCCTACTTTAATTTTCGAATATTATATTATAACTTATAAATTACATCAATGTTCGGCGAACCGGGGTTAGGGTTACCCAAGTAGGGTAAAAGTGAAATTTTGCGGAGTAATCATTATGAACAAAAATTTAAATAATTTTAATTTTCAAAAATGAAAAAAGTTTTATTTATTAATAATTCAAATCATTATTAAAATTTTAAATTTTGAAAAATATTTTAAAATATGAATAAAATATTTTCATAAATAATAAAATCATTGAAAAAAACTAAATTTTATTCTTGCAATATATTTCGGTGGATTTTCCACAATCATCAGGCTTAATTAACGACAATTGTGCTGTCTTATATATTAAAATGACGATTATGTAATCAAATGACGTAATAGCTAATAAAACAATCTTAACAAAGTGGAAGAAGCACTTGTTTGGACATTAATTATATTGGACATTGATTATGTAATTTAACCAATAATGTTTCACAAGAAACTCTTTCCCAATAATTTTAAAAATAACTACACAATATTTAAATTCAGTAATTTTCACATCCGACCTACAAACTTCCATATGCCCAGCAATACTGCCATTACTTAATCGTCCATGCTCCTGAATTCGTTTACAGACAAGGTGTCTTTCAGATGTATGTGACATTGCACCCATAACAAGAAAACTGATAAACGAGATTGGAGCACAAACTCAATGGAGTTAGAGATTTATTACTGAAAATAATTTGAAGTTTTGGAGATGATTTTTAAATTGATTTTAAAATAGGTGATTTAAATTTTTTAAAACCTTCTGAATAAGGAACAATTAGAGTGTACACCAATATTCAAATTTCCATGAGATACTTTATCAGGTTTTAAATCATTTTTTCCTTCGAATTCTTGATTAATTAATTTGTCTATTAATTGATTGGTTAATTTCTTCAGAAACAATTTTGAATTGCCATTTTTATGCAAAGCTCAGTAAACCAATCAATACTAGCTTCAGCTTTTACATATGTTGAAGACAGAGACCAAGCTCTATTTACCAAACCTTTAATCTACAGAGAATATTTTTGTTGCTCATCAGTATATTTCAGATTAGACAGATAGTTTATGCTCCTCAAAAGCCAAAATATCTAATAATGCCTTAAAAGATACAGAATTCTTTATGTCTGTTTATTTTGAGGTTTCAGTTTCATATATTATTTTACCATTATTTTACAAGATTATTACAAAAGACAAACGTAGACTTTTGTAATACATCGACACTTATTAGCAATATAATATTTATAATTATGGAAAAACATCATGATGCTAATAAAAATATACTGAAACATACGTTTTTGAGACCTTAGCCGTTGGGCCTCGCACATATTGAACTATAATGTTGTACCTTTCGTAGTTTGGGCACCTGCATATCTTGTATGTGGGGCACTTGATTCTAAACGCCTGACATATAAGTATTGTTAGTAGTAGAAAATGTTGAGTGCATAAAATTTTCGAATTTGAAATCTAATCAATTTAATAATCCAATATTTTACATTTTATTTACAGATTAGGTTAAAATGAGATGTTTATAAAATAGTGTAACAAAAGTAATTTATATAAAATTGATTTTTAATGTGAACATAAAACAATAAATAGATTTATTAATGTGAGGAATATGCGGTGTGTAATTGTTTTTTGTAGTGTTTGCATGTTTAAATGTTGTGTGTTGATTTGGGATTGTGCCTCTCCTAACCAGATGGATGATAAATATTTTAATTCTTATAATCTGAAACTAATTTATTTAAATTTAGATTTAATATTCAAATTTTTAATTTTTATTATTGCAACTTTTAAATAATTTTATTGATTTTATTTTAGTAAATTTTTAAATAATTTAAATCAAATTAATGTTTAATATAAAATATTTTATTTTAGTCAATAAAATTTAAATTAAATATTTTTAAATAAAATAATCTTCTCAAGTATAGTTCAGATTATAATGAGAGATATTGAAAATTGAATGATGGACTTAAGTGAAAGCATTACTGTTGATCATCATAAAGATGATAAGAAATGTGAATGTAATAAATGTTCTGTCAAACATGGCGACTTCACACCACGTGACTCCGAACATCAAAGGTCCAGAAAAATTCGATGGATCCGAGAACAAATTAGAAGAATTCATGTTAAGTTTTAACAGGTATTCATAGATTATGAGATTATCAGAGGAGAGAAAAATCCTTCTGGTAAAACCATAATTGACTACAGATGCAATTCTGAGATACGAGAAGGCCCCAGGGAGTACTTGCGAAGAGAAAATGCGAGTAGCATTTTCAAAAGAGAAATCTATTTTGGATTTCATGAAAGATATCATAGAGTTAAGAGTAGGTTGCGGTGACCCGTCACTTGCGTTCCGCAAAGCAGATGAGATAATCGAAAAATTAGTAGAGAAAAAGTTTGGTAAGAAAGAACTATCAAACTTGGTCTATGCTAATTTGATTGACGATGATAACGTCGACCAAGAGATAGCAATTCGAGATGTAACAAAGGCAGAGGAGATCGAAAACATACAAATGAGGATGTATGAATACGGGAAAAAGAAAAGAAATTCACCGATTGCAGCATATAACACAAGGAAATAAAACGATTGGAAAACTGTGGAGAATAAAAGAAGAACACCAAAACTACGGAAAGACAAAGTAAAGAGAGACGGTACAAGTCGAAATTATAAAATCAGAAAAATAATTTGTTGGGCATGCCACGTGGAAGGTCATGTTAGTAGAGAATGTCCATACGTTAAGTGTAGCCACTGTCAAAGAAGAGGACACCTACGAACACAATGTTTTGAAAACCCAAATAGGTTTAAAGAACGTGACCTAACCTAACAATAATAAAAATCGTTGGAATGACAGGAGAGATTATTCTAATCAGAGATATAGAGAACGACCGGTATATATGAATAAGAAACAACACTTGGCGGAGTTAGACGACATGGATGATGAAATGGACAGGAGATCGGAAATTTCTGATAGAAGAGAAGAGAATACAGCAAGAGATTATTCTAGAGGTAAAAGAAAATCCGGAGACGAACAGGGAAACGAAGACGCACGATCACAAGGAGAGGTGATCAGTGTGCTTCATTAGAAAACCAATGTAAATGTATGTTTGATTGTGTGTTTGAATGTGTGTGTGATTATGTGTTTGATTTTACGTATGAAAATATTCCTCAAGAGATGTGCGAACTTGAATGCGAAGATATTGTAAATCGAGAACAGTATAATAGTATGACAAATCAAGATGATAAGAAACTAAATGGTAAAACGGAAATATTGAAGATATCAAAGTTTAAGATATTTTATAAAGAACTGAAAGGACGTCCAAGTGTGGATTTTTACGTGAAAGATAGAAAAGTTCATTGCCTTTTTGACACTGGAGCAAGAGTAAATGTAATTAAAGCGGAGATAATTAAAAACACGAAAGAAATTAAAATAAGAGAAACGAAAAAACGTATCCATTGCGCAAATGATTCAGAACTGATCAATTATGGAATCGTTCAATTAAATGTGGCCATTGAGGGAACACAAAAGTTAATAGATTTTTATATGGTCAAAGAACTAGAACCCGAAATGATCGCAGGTATAGATTTCTTGGATAAATTCGGAATAAAATTTAAAAGACAGATACCACGAGGTGGAGAAATATTGGTGATTAGAGACAACCCATCAGATGAGGACAGACTAAGAAGAATAATGGATATTATTCTTCTCCAATTTATTTGACTCCAAATGTAAATTTTCTTCCTTGAGGAAAAGCTGAATTGCAAATTAAATTGATAATTTTTCATAAATTTTCATATTAAATACATATTTTTTCATAGTAAATGTTAGTATCAATTTCAAAATTGAATTAAAAAAATTTATAAAAGTTACTGAATTCGTGAATTCGGCATAAATATATATTTATATATTATTTTTTCAAGATTGTATTAATATTAATTGTGAGAAGTGGTTGCAACGTCTATATCCGAATTCATTTTTTCAAACACCAAAATTTTATTTCTATAACAATTCACATTTCTAAAACAAATTTTCCTGTTAATTTAATTTAATTATCTCGACCCAAATTAATCTATTAAATTCTTTTCGATTTAATTTTCAAAATCCTTAAAATTTATTTCGAAAATTTATTTCGAAAATTTATTTCAAAAATTATTTAAACTATTTTCAAAATCAATATTTAAAATTGCTTAAAAATAAATATTTAATATTTTTGTTTTCTTGACATTTTTAATTCTAAGATATTTTT
>MQRK01242767.1:24808-35676 GCA_001938485.1 Girardia tigrina | reverse complement strand
TTAATTTTTAAAAATATTTAACAAGCAAATTAATATAAAAATATTTTACCCTTTAAATTAAAAAATAATAAACTATTCAGGCGAGATAAAAAATTAAAATTAACCCCTCATATTAATTACAAAATTTTTATTTATTTTATAAAATAATTGGGACTTAAATTAACATTGAAATATTGTGCAAATTATATTTGCTGATGATGTATGAAAAAATTGAAACATGTTCAACTACTTAATTTTTCATAAATTACATAATATTACAAATCAAAAAATAAATAAAACAAAATTATTTCATTGTTCTCATTTGATAATAGTGACACTAGGTCGGTCATGTAGGAACATAATAATGTCTGGGTATTTGAGGCATGATCTAAGGTAAGAGTCGACTCAGCGTCCTGATGGCCCACGAGCCTGATCGACTCATCCGATAAGCATCTACAAATAACAAAAGACCTTCCTCAGAATTCATCTATTTTGTAGAGAGAGTAATTCAGTGAATACAAAAGACAACAACGAGATTTTTCCCTTCTAAATTGCTGATAAGGGGTCTCATTATTTGCAGCTACATAAGGAAATCAACGAAATAAAACTAACAATTTTATTTTGATTTTAAAACATTTATTTGCTTTTCTATTTTCTGTTTCAAACGTAATCTCATTTTGTCTTTTGAAATGAGAACGTTTCATTTATTTCTCATTATCCCTTATCTCTCACATAATCTCGATATCCGGGGACACGGTTCAGCAAAATATTTATTTTATCATTTATTTTATTTTTATGTTAGCAAAATATCTTAGTTAATTTATTTCGGAAGAGCGTTGTCCTCTCCCCCTGACTTCTTCAAAGCTCAAATATATTTATCTCTGTTTCAGCATCTTTTTAATCTTAATGTTAAAAAATTTATTAATAAATTTAAATTAATTCAATTTCTCTACGTTTTAATAATAATCAAGCGCAAATTTGTCTATAAAACAAACGGACATTTGGAATAAAGTAGAGCTCAGTGGGTTGAGTACGTGGCAGTTGTTGGCGACTGACTTTACGCATAGGGAACAGCAAAATTCCTATCAGACAAAGTTCTATGGGCCGGGTATTTAATAGCTTCAAAATACGAGTTTGATATACGTGGAATATTTAGTAATTGTGGAATAATTATTTTAATAATTGTGAATTAACATAAATTTGTTTTAATAAGTAAATAGTGTAAATATCTGATTCAAATAAAATTCTTTTGCAACTAGTAATTTGTTATTAACACAATATATGCTCTGCCTTGAGAGACATTAAACGAACTCAGACCGTCGGGGGATTTGATTCTGTACAATTGCAGTACAGATTGCATGCGTAAAGAACGTCCTGCGATGCAATAAGCGTCCCAGCGGAAACGGTAATGTGGTACGTATTCCCCATAAGATTAAAATGATGGTCGCTCGGATCGACATAAAAGTGGGTGAAATGGTTACCTAGTTCAATGTGACGCAAAACTCAGACGTCAGGATCCCAATATTAAATATTTTTATTCAAAAGATAAGATTTCTGCGGCCAAAAATATTTTCTGTAAACAGTAGTAAATCCAAAGCTAAGAATCGAAGATGATGTATTGTAAAGCCCACGCCACAATAAATCTGAATGACTAGGTACTGGACTGTGATCTATATGTCTTTATCTCATTAAATGAAGATCAACAGAACACATTATCAAATCAACCAAGTGTGCCAGGGAAATCTGATGATGACAGTAGAATTACAATTAGAGAACAGCGGGAATGAAACAACAGATTCAGAGAGAATTCGAAACCTTGAACGTGTCGAGAAAGATGAGAATGAGAATTACGAACCTAAACCTGAGAAGATGCAATCAAACAAACAACGGTCCCGAAGAATGTAAAATGTATGCAGGCATTCAGATTCGATGTAACTCTTAATTTCCCTGAGCTCAGACATTTTGTATGTGTACTTTGAGGACAAGATGGAGTGTATACTAATTATTTTATAAAATTATTTAGATAATTTTAAAATATTATACCTAATAATTATTAGGTACGTCACAATTTGAGGGAAAACATTTGTTAACAACACAAACATATTCTTTACAACTATTTTCAGCAAGACCATCTTCAGTAAGCCTCTTTCTTTGATTGATATACTTTTTGTATATTCAAATCTTCGATTAATGAATGAGATTATTCAATTAATAATTTTAAATTTCTTAAAATATTTTTGGGTAAAAATGCATTAAGTAACTTTTAAAATGAAAATTAGCTTTTTTAATTATATTAAATTTAATAAGTTAAATTATTTACCCTAAAGTATTAATTAAATTTTAAATTCGAAAGCTTTTAATTAATTAATATTTAATATTAAATTTATCTCATTAGATTCAAATAATTAATCAAATAACATATCAATCCAATCTGAGTAGGAGAGTCACAAATGTAAACAGCATACGAACAACAAACTTACATCTTTACGAATTTCCCTTCACAATAATAATTAATAATAATAATAAATAATAATTTAAAAATAATTAAATAATAATTTAATATTAACTAATAATAATGTTTACATTTTAAAGAATTATTTAATTTTGTTAAAATTTTAAATAACTCCTCATTGAGATTATACAATTAGTATAATGAATAAAGAATTATTTAGGATGAGTTGTCAGTTGCCATTGATAAAAACATTAATTATTTGTAAATAATCGTTGTTAGAGTTTGAGTCCTTTGACGAAATTGTACGATATACGAATGCTGCAGTAAAGCGGAATTTAGAACTTCTTTCGAATCTCAATAATAAGCTCATTCAAATTCAACAGTCATCCCAAGCAAATTATCCAAACGATTATTGCCATTTCAAATCAGATAATTTGAAATTTTCATCAATCAAAAATAATTAAATTAAGGATGTTAGCATCGCTGGCTCGTTCGCTGTCGCTGCCGGATACGTCTTACGTAGTTTATTTTTACAAATATCGCTAATTCCCGGGAGACCACAGCGCCATTAATCACTGGAAATATCTGCGGTAAGCGACTCCAATTTGAAGTGCCTCTAAGTAACAGATAAAAGAGAATATTAATCAATATTCCTCTTTTATTTATTTATAAATATTTTCAATGTCTTCATGTTTATTTTATTTACAATAGTTGTTTATAAAAGAAAAGAATAACGAAAAGTTCCAATTAAAGCTGCGAAACTTAAATAGGGAAATCATATTTAAACGTTACAAATGCAAGAACAACCTGCAAAAGTTTAGACTCACTTGGAAAAATCATCTTTTTGTATTTTTCACTTCGATTATCATTCTCAAATAGTTTTATGAAACGAAATTTTATTAATGACTTTTGAGTGTTGTCTTTTATTTCTCATTTATTTATTGGGTCTATGAGGAGGTAATTAATTTTTGGTGCCCTGATCAAAATTTAAATAGTTTTAAAGATTATTTTGATTTAAAATCAAATTGAAAATTTTAAAAATTAATTTGAATTTAAAAAAAACATTCTTTATTAAAAAATATTTTAATAATATTTTTTTAAAAATATATTTTCTAATTTTGAATTAATTTAATGATATGATTAAAAGATTAAATATTTAAAAAAATACAAGATTGAATATTAAATATAACGTATTTTCAAAATTTCTAAAATAATAAAATATTAAAAAACACAACGCAAAATTAAAAAACAGCATATAAGATTTCAGTTGAAAAAAAAATTATAAAAACAGGATAAAAAGGTTAAAATAAAAAAATATTTAAGCATTAAATATTTTTGCTTAAAAATGTAAAAAAGTTGAATGTTGTTTAGACTTAATTAAAATTATAAATATTTGAAAAATTATTTGAAAATAGAGATCAGCTAATTAATTATTAATTAGAAAAAAAGTTGGTAAATTTGTTTGAAAGTTGTTTTATTTAATAAAGATATAATTTGAGTAAAATGAATTCCAATATTGACGTCACAAATACATCTCACAGTGTCAAAATATAATGACTTAAAATATTGAAAAAAATAATTTCGAAGAGAACTCATATATTTTGTTACAACATTTATTAGAATAAAAATTGGGATCATCTTTCTGACTATTCGTAGTAGTTCTTTCGTTCATATTAATCATTCAGTGTTTCATACTTTTCACCCCAAAATCTGAACTAATTTGAAAATATAAATTTTATTTAAAATACTTACTACAAATGTTATTAGTTACAATAAAATTATTTTTCAATATCGTTTTAAAATATTAATTTGATTTAATTATTTACAAATTATGAAGAAATAAAAGTGATAAATTCATTTAAAATGTACAATAATAATAAATTAAAAATTCGAATATAAATTGGAATAAATTAGTTTCAGATTATAGAATTAGAACATTAATCAGCTGTCTGAGTAGGAGACACACTTCCAAATCAACACACAACATTTACAGTTTCAAACAACACACAAAACATCAACATTCCAAATATTCAACACATTATTAATATTAAAATTTGGGACTTTGAATTACTTCAAGTACTTTTTTGAACTTCAATCAGTTTTAACTTGACAAATTTATACTTTTTAAAGTGTTCAAAGGATCTCGATGGTATTTAACGGTCAATTTTC
The DNA here is from genome assembly GCA_001938485.1 of Girardia tigrina. Taxonomy (NCBI): domain Eukaryota; kingdom Metazoa; phylum Platyhelminthes; order Tricladida; family Dugesiidae; genus Girardia; species Girardia tigrina. The sequence continues at coordinate 31,076 of MQRK01242767.1, read as the reverse complement.
TCTTAAAAAATTTTAAATATTGACATTTTGATACTTACATTACGATGTAACATTGGAGAAGATTCTTATCAGCATTGCTGCTTCAAAATTGTGTCCAAAGTTTTGAAAATGGCAAGATCAAAGCAAATAACGAAGGGAAAACGTGCTTAATTAGTAAATTTTCAATAAAATTGGCCATTTGCAGTTACAAATCGCACAAAAACTTAGATTTTCAAAGAAAAAAAGTCCGAACAAACTAGGAAAGATTCTTTGAAACCAAATCGTTTTTCGACAAGAATTGCTTGTACCAACACAAAAGGACAACAAAAAGGGATGATAGACATATAAAAGTGTTAAATAAGCAATCCAGGATCAGTACAATACCAAATATTTCAGCTGAGATTAATCAAACACTATCGAAGCCGATCTTCAATACCACTGTCACACATCGATTACATGCTGTCGATTTTCCTATTTTTTTGGAAATAAAAATATTTAGACTAAACGGTAAATTTCCTGCCTCGGAAAATGTATAAAGCCAACAGTTTGGGGGTAGCAGTTTGATGGTATGATCTGCTTTTTTGGTGAAAAAAAAGTTTCTTTAGTTAAAATCGACTGGAAAAAGTGAAAGGAAGAATTATTGATGAAGAATTACTGAATTAACTTTTTTGTAGTTTATATATTAATATATTAGGGCTCGTTCGTAAAATACATAACGCATAGGGGGGTAGTTGGGGGTCTGTGAAAGTGTGACACTTTGTGAAAAAGGGGGACAGGAGTCTAAAAATTTGTTACATCACAAAAATGATTATGAAGTACTTGCAATAATTGAAGATAATGCTGGAGTTGAATGAGTCGAATGGATCCAAGAAAATCTTTTTAACGAAGAAATTAATAAGTTGTCAATGCCCAAAGAATATGAATTACAGGGAAATATGCCAAATTATACAATTGAAGAGCATTTAGCTCAAATTTGGGAAAAAATGCGAAAAAAAAATTTTCCCAACAGAGTGTTTCTAAATTCACTCTATATGATAATCGAAAAATATTAAAAATACTCTCCTAGATTATAAGATATAATTGTTTAAGAGTAACGATTTTGTCAATCTTGTAAGTTATACTTATTCTTATTCTTCCTCATCAGATATCTTTATCCAATATTGGATTAATCTTGTTGATTTCCTCTTCTCTGTTAATAGTTTGCTAATCTTTTAAATAATTTTGTTTAATTATTGTAATTAGATTTGTATAAAATATATTTAACATTTTTTATTAAAAAATATGTAGTGATAAATATTGTTCACCTGATATAAGTTCTGGTAAAGAATATTTATTACTGTATTAGTTATGTGTGATTGATTAATTATTAAATATTGTTTGTTTAAATAATATATAGTTTTTGTACGCGGTTTGAAATATAGTTTTGATTTGACTTTGAAAATGGATTTTAAAGAAACCAAAAACGTAACTGGTGACCACGCCGAAAATATCAACGCAATTACGAGAAGCCAACAAAGAAATATTTTGCTTGCGTCGCTGCCGAAGAAGACTCAAGAAATTCTCAATTTCAATGTCCGTAAGTTTGACGGTAGAGATTCGCAAGAAGCGGAAAAATGGCTAAAGGATATCGAGGAATATCATTAAATGACTTGCCTTTGGTGAGTGCATTTGATTTATTATTGTCTGAAGAAGCTGGGGAATTATGGAAGGATCCAAAAATGGATGAAATGACTCAGGTGGAAGCTCGAGAATGGTTTCGTGACACATTTATGATGAAGAAGTCAATCTTAGATATTTTCATGGAACTGGCGAATGTTAAGCAAGAGCCAAAAGAGAGATTTGCCACGTTTGAAATTCGGGTAAAGAAACTAATTAACAGTGTTTTAGACTCAGTACCGGTCTGAGGGATTCACTGGCTCTGAAACCGGAAATGAAGAGAGAAGATATGAGGACACTGGCGAAAGTCTACGAGAACCGAGAGATCTCGGAAGATGAGAAAATGGAAGTAAGCGCTTTTAATAATAAGACAAATATCAAGCAGAAGAATCCCAAAATTATGCTCAAGCTGTGAAATACCAACCAACAAAGCAATTTCAGCAGTCTAATTTTGGTCTCAGAAGATCAACGGATGAGAGATTCATAGATTGGGACTTTTCCAACCGGATTAGTCATATACAATCGGTCATTTCTGAATTCCGACAAACGCCGGTGAGACAGCCGCCTTCGGTTTCTCTGAAACATATAGCTCGAAGATTCTATAATAGAATACGGGGACTACCCCCACTGCATGAGGAGCGACTGAAACCGGGTCAGTACTTTTGTTGCAGGGAAAATGATCACAGACGTTTTCAATGCCAATTGAAGGATAAATATTTAATATGCGGTAAATCTGGTCATTGTTTTAAGGAATGTAGTCTTTTGCAGAACAGCAGTTATCAGAGGCCACGGACGATTTTATGTGTTTATGATGAAATTTACGACACGGGGATGAATTAATTTTACATGATGTTGAACCGGAAAAAACCGGAGCGATCCCGTTGCTTACATTTCGTCAATGGGATTGGAATAAATGATGATAGCAAAATCGGAATGTGGAAAAGCGGGACGAGATGCGGAAGTCAACTGATGGGAGAATGGGGAGTATGGTAGAGGTGGAAGGTGTTTGTTTAGAGATGTTGTGGGATTCAGGAGCATCGGTTACGGTGATAAATGAAGATTATTGGTGGAAGATTGGAGAACCGAGACTTTCAGAATCAGAAGTTCGATTAAGCGGTGTGTTTTCGACCGGTACAGAAATGCCCATGGGTGTTGTTTTATTAGATATTCGTTGGAACAAAAAGTTGAGGAAAATCAAGGTGGTCGTTGTGAAAAAGATATATCCACCATTCATTGGCGGTATTGACACTATGCAGATGTTTGGAGTACAACTATTAGAAGTTAATAATATTGACGCAGATTTATTGAAGAATACTCATACTGATGAGGAGCGGACAAGTTTAGCACTGGAACAGTACAAGAATCACAAACAGAAAGCTCTTCAACAGCTTATCTGTGAATTTGGAAATATATATCATGGCTTCAAAGTTTGATTTGGGACATACTCGGAAGATCCAACATCACATTGTGACAAGAAATGTATCAATAAGCCAACATCACCGCCGACAACCGATGCATTTGGAGAGTAAGATTGATGAAATGATACATAATTTATGGTAGTCGAACATTATTCGGCCATACAAAAGTCCATGGAACTCACCGCTGGTAATCGTGGGTAAGAAAGATGGCTCCATAAGAATGTGCGTCGACTGTCGTATGTTAAATGCTGTGAAAGACAAGATTTCGTTTCCGATGCCCGATACTCATTTACTGTTGGATTGTTTGTCAGAGTTTGGCTCTTCATGAATACGTCTTACATTTTAATCAATATTTATACGGGAAACGGTTCATTACCCGCACAGACCACAAGCCTTTGGTCTTCATGAACACCACGAAGACACCGATAAGCCCACAATTTCAAACATGGCTGGCAAATCTGTCTGAATATGACTTCACTCTTCAATACAGGAAAGGTGAAGAACACAATAATGCATATGGCTTGTCTCGTATTAAGCAGAAACTTTGCTCACAATGTGAAACTAGTCATATCGAAGTCAAATAAAAAATTCAAAAATCAAATACCTGAATTCTCTTTATGGAATAAATAACATGATGGGGATTTTAGAAAACAAACAACGCAGTGATGCAGTCATCATGGAAGCAATGGAAGTATCTGCAGATAGAAATAGAAAATTTTCTGACGTTTTCAAAGGAAGCTATCTGTACAAATTAATAGACCGTCTCGTCATGGTTGAACAAAATAATGGTCTACTAACGATCATTCCAGAGAATTATGCACAAGAATTCGTTAGAGGTGTTCACATCGATCTTTGTCATCTGGGAATTAAGAAAATATTCAAGTATTTACAGGACAATTTTCATTGGCACGCCATATATGAGTGCATAAAGGAATGTATCAATCAGTGTTACGTTTGTGCAAAGCGAAAAATTGATCAATCCAGAACGAAAGACATTCTATGCCCTCGGAAGAGCCAAAACTTTTTAGATCAGATAGTGATAGATGTTGCCCACATGGACAAAGTTTCAACAAAAAAATATTTGGTAGTCATTATAGACCGATTTAGTAAGTTAGTCAGTTTGAACGCGGTTTCGAAGCAAGATGAGCGCACTATGTTTAAATGTATTTTGCACAATTGGATCTATAAATTCGGCAAGCCATTTAGTATTCTAACAGACCGGGGTAGACAATTTCAGAGTGCATTTATGAGCCAGAGCTTGGAACAATTACAGATCAAACAAGAATTTAGCTCACCATATCAACATCAGTCGAATGGTTTAGCGGAACGAGTGATAAGAACAGTAAGAAATATGATCGCAACGTCATTGAAAGGTAAATGTACAAAGAAAAATTGGGATGAATTGTTGCCTCGGATTGAATTCAGTATCAATGCAACTGTGCAAGATTCGACTAAATTCTCACCTTTCGAAATCGTTTACGGCCGGAAAATAAACATCCATTCGGTGTCTGGAACGAAACGTTACGACAAGGATCAGATCAATGAAGAGGTTCGAGACAATGCAGATGCTGCAGCTGAGAAAATGATGATGTACCAAAAAGAAAGTCGAGGGAAGAGATATTTCAGAGAGGGAGAGATGGTACTCGTCCGGGTGGATCCTGCAAAGAGAAAGAAGAACGATTTCCAATACGAAGGACCGTACAAGATCCTCATGATCATTTCACCACATCAGATTGAAATTCAATTTTCAAATGGGGTGAAAAGAAGCACATTGAATGGCTCAAACGCTGGCCGGGTTCTTGAAGAGGGGGAGAGTTATGTGTGATTGATTAATTACTAAATATTGTTTGTTTAAATAATAAATAGTTTTTGTACGCGGTTTAAAATATAGCTTTGATTTGACTTTGAAAATGGATTTTAAAGAAACCAAAAACATAACTGTATTCTTTATTTATTATAGAGTAGTAAGATTACTATAATGATAAGATAAATCAAACTCATCTTAATAAAATTTTCATAAAGTTTCAGCAAAATCATCATGTTATCATTTACTCATTACTTTGCTAAGCTTACAAAATTAGGGACAACTAATTTTGGGTTTACTATGTATGAACTTAACAATTGTGATCTTTGAAGGATTTATAATTGGAAGAATCGTATATGCCATTTTCATTATCCGAAATTTCAGAAGTCATATTTATCACAAAACTTTATTAATGACAATATTACAAATATATAAACAAATTTCTTGTTAATTCAATCATTTCGCAAAAAATCATCTATTAAATTTTTTTTGCAATTTAATTTGTAAAACTTAACTTATAATTAAATTTAATTTCTTTAAATCAAATGGTAATTTCGTCATTAAACAAAAATAACACCATTTTAATTTTAAATTTTTATTGGAAAACATGTTTCGCCACTTTTGTGGCATCTTCAGTTCTGTATTTAATTAGAAAGTTATTGTTTATATAGAAAGATGGTCATTATGTCACAGTGTGTTACGTCAAAATACTCTAATATGATTGGACGAATCACTTTGCACATTTAGACTAGGTTTACAAAACTTTATAAAGAGTGCTTCAGTAATTGTCTTTTCATAATTGTGATCAAAGTTACTAATCAAAACCCGAAAATCATTATCAAATACCCTCCATTGAGTTCCATGACATTTCACTATGTGGTTCAAAATTGAGATTTTTCTACTTGATTGGGTATGTTCTGCAATTCTAGTACGGAGGTGACGATTTGTCTCTCCAATGTACAAGGATTCACACTTGTGACATTTATATTGGTAAACTAAATTTGCTTTCATACCCAATTGTGTTTTAGATTTATTTGAGAAGCAATTAGAAATTTTATTAGTTAGAAACAATACTTTAATTGTAACACCTACTGGGGCCTGTTTTTCTAAATTCGTTTAAAATCCCTAGCACCTTCGGAATATGGAATTTTTAAATAAATTTTTTTGAATTAATCAATTCCTCAGTTGCATTCAAATTTTTTATTAATTTTGTCTTTTGATTTTAAATAAATTGACTCCACAGTATTTTTAATGATGTTATTTAAATATTTCTTATTATAACCATTAATAATAAGTCTATTATGAAGAGTATCAATTTCTTTATCAAAAATTTCAAAAGAAGAAGTTAAACTCCAAACTCTATGCACTAGACCCTTAATCATATTTCTATTATATTTTGGGTCACAGAAAC
>MQRK01242767.1:3122-24650 GCA_001938485.1 Girardia tigrina | reverse complement strand
ATAAAGTTTAAAAAACTATTCACATCTTCCTTCTTTTTAAATATCAGAAAAGTATCATCTACATACCTGGTATAGAAGATTGGTAATTCCCCTGTAAAATTTTTAAATTTTTGCTCCAAATTTTGTAAGAAAATTGAAGCCATTGACGAAACCAATGGAGAACCCATTGCAACTCCATCAATTTGCATATACCAATCATCATTAAACGAGAAGGGAACATTCTTAGTGCTGAATTCAAGCAAGGCTTTCAGGGCTTTAGTACTCATTGATTTTGATTTATCTTCAACCAATTCATCCCAAAGATCATCACATAACTGAATCGTCTCCTCTAATGGGATATTAGTGAAAAGATTTACCACATCAAATGAGACCATAGTTTCACTTTCCGAATTAACTTCTAAATTTATAATCTTTTCTACGAATTCAAAACTTTCCTTACATTCTAAAGGATTATTTATTAATGGTTTTAATAATTTAACAAGAGTCTTATCAACATTATATTGTGCACTTCCAATCATTGACAACACAGGCCTCATCGGGATGTCTGTTTTGTGTACTTTTGGAAGACCGTATAACTTAGAAGGTTGTGACCCTTGAGCTAGTAAACTGTTTTTAAGAGTAGAATTTAAATCATTACTTTTTATAAAATTGTATATCATTAAATTAATATTTTTTTCATCTTTAATGGGAATTGGTAAACCATTTTTCCTCTTGTTATCAATAACAATTTTGGAGTTTAACTTCTTCTTTTGAAATTTTTGATAAAGAAATTGATACTCTTCATAATAGACTTAGTATTAATGGTTATAATAAGAAATATTTAAATAATATCATTAAAAATACTGTGGAGTCAATTTATTTAAAATCAAAAGACAAAATTAATAAAAATTTGAATGCAACTGAGGAAGTGATTAATTCAAAAAAATTTATTTAAAAATTCCATATTCCGAAGGTGCTAGGGATTTTAAACGAATTTAGAAAAACAGGCCCCAGTAGGTGTTACAATTAAAGTATTGTTTCTAACTAATAAAATTTCTAATTGCTTCTCAAATAAATCTAAAACACAATTGGGTATGAAAGCAAATTTAGTTTACCAATATAAATGTCACAAGTGTGAATCCTTGTACATTGGAGAGACAAATCGTCACCTCCGTACTAGAATTGCAGAACATACCCAATCAAGTAGAAAAATCTCAATTTTGAACCACATAGTGAAATGTCATGGAACTCAATGGAGGGTATTTGATAATGATTTTCGGGTTTTTATTAGTAACTTTGATTACAATTATGAAAGGACAATTACTGAAGCACTCTTTATAAAGTTTTGTAAACCTAGTCTAAATGTGCAAAGTGATTCGTCAAATCATATTAGAGTATTTTGACGTAACACACTGTGACGTAATGGTCATCTTTCTATATAAACAATAACTTTGTAATTAAATACAGAACTGAAGATGCCACAAAAGTGGCGAAACATGTTTTCCAATAAAAATTTAAAATTAAAATGGTGTTATTTTTGTTTAATAACTTGGTGGCCTGTGAAGCGCTTTATATCAGATCTTTAGATCCTAAGATTAATGTGCAAACGGGTCTCTCGAAAACCCTATTAAGCGTTTTTAGATGACATAATAATCCATTGATGACATAATCACTGCTTGCCTATATAAGTAGATTTAAAATTCATTTCTTTCTTGAGACCTGACGATGACGGTTATACCGTCGAAATTAATTGTCATAAAAAATAAATTTAACAAATGGCGTGTTTTTGTTTATAATTATAAAATTAATTTTTTAAAATTATAACTAAAAATTTTTATAAAATATTTTTAAAATTCTTATTTCCAAATTTTTATCAATTGTTACACATTTGTAAACATTTTTTTATATTTGATAAGTATGTCACTTTTTGGCTTTCCTTTTGTTATATGCTCAGATTGATAATAATTATAAATGCAATAATTGGTAACTAATAAACATATATTTTAAAAACAACATAAATAACAATGAATATTTAAACAAAAAAATGATTAATCACGTTTTTATTATTTTTAATATCATCCATTAATTTCATATCACACCTTTTAAGATCCTTTTTAATTTTAAAACTTTTTGTGTTTATTTAATTTTTAAAAACTTCCAAATTTAAAAAATATAATAAATTATTTTATCGAAGTGAAAATTTCAATTAACTGCTCATAATAATATTAATTTTGCATATTTATTTACTTATTTTATATTTCACATTTGATAAATTTACTTATTGAATTTTACTGCTTCTAAATTATCCTAAAATATCAGTTTATTTTTTTTATTTTGAAACTGAAATATTATTTTTTCATCTAAATTTAATTTTATTATTATGAATTTTTAATTAGATTTTTAGTTGTAAATTTTCATTTAAATTAATTAAAAATTCTATAAAAATATTCAAAAATTATTTTTTTGAAAACAAATATTTTAACAAATATTCAGAAAAAAATTTTAAAAATCAATAAAAAAATTTTTTTTGTAATAAATAAATTGAAAGAACAAAAAACATTTTTTCCAGAAAATATATCGATTAATGAAGAGAAAATAAAACAAAATTTTATTGAAATTTCGATAATAAAATCTGAATAAATTTGCTCAGCCCATTTCAATGTCAGAAATACGCTATGAAACACTGTTGAGATTTTTTGATTACAATCAGTAAAAAAATAATAAAATTGTTTTAATAAATTTTATTAATGTATTAATTGTTTTTATAATTTTTTTTATTTTAAAAAAAATTAAAAATAAATATTTCTGATAAAAAATTTGAGCCAATTATTTTGTTTTGTTAACTTAAAATTTTTGTTTTATGTAATAACGAGATTAATTAAAATATTAGGTAAAAGAAAATTGAATCGCAATTTATTTTAAATTTGAACGCATTAAGAAAATTGTGGCACCAGGACAAAACACAGGATATCTGAGGAATGTAAAATGTCCCTATGACACTAAGAACAACAGGGTCAACAACAACACTTATAATGAATCATTAAAAGTCATTGGCCAAAGATTTGAAAAGGTCATGCTGGACAAAACGGTACTACTCATTGCTCTCCTAGTAGCGTAGCTCGGAACATGGCCAAAAGTAGTAATTGTATCCTGGCCAGTTTGAAGATCATAGAAAAAGATGATTTGTCAAATAACGATCTCTTGTTCAATGAATCAAGAAAATAAACTAAATTATTATCAATAAAGATCTAGGTCTAAAGACGACGTTACTCAATATGATAAAAGAACCAGACATTATAGAGAAGGAAAAAGCGGAACTTGAGAATTTCGATTCTGAAGTCCTTGATGAACTCCTTCATGCGTTCAATGACCACTTATCCGAGCAGGAATACTCTTCAGCTGAGAAAGTATAAGGTATAAAGTTGAAATTTCAACAAACTTTTATAAAAGAAAATTATATTTTATTTTTAAATATATTTATTATTTATTAAATCAAATTAAAAATTATACTTCACTTTAAACATATAACAAATTAACATACTTAGGCTGTCCCAAAAGTCCTCAGGTGGCCTTTAAAAACACAGTAATATTTTACCAAATTTAACCAAATTTGGACTGAATATTATTCAGACTGTCATAAATACTGTGTTAAAATTTCAAAGCATAAAATTTGAAACTTGCCAAAAAAATAATATTATTAACCAACAAAAAAAATAGATGCAGCGAATTTAAAAATTTATTTAAAAAAATATTTTAAAAATTTCTTAAGCAACAACATATTCACAATTGTTGTCAATAGCCAACTGACAATAGTTAAAAAGTTTATCTAGTTGATTTTTTAATGTTACTGTTGATAAGGAATTAAAAAAGAATTTACAAGCTTCTTCAATTTCTTCATGTGATTTGAAAACATGATTTTTAAAACTTTTCTTCATTTTTGAAAACAAGAATCTGTCACAGATTGAAATCTGGACTATAGGGCCATTGATAATTTTTTTCAATTTTTCTTCTTTCAAAAAAAAAGAGTTGTTTCTTTGCTAGAATGAGATCTTGCATTATCATGCCACCACTTAAGTTCCGTTAGCTTGATACTGTTAGATCTAAGTGTCCGCCATTTTTCACCGGTGTCATGAACAAAGTTCACAGTGCTTTTACATTAAAACGTTTGTTGCAGGTAAAGGTTACGAAAGCAAGAGATTTTTTATCAGTCATTGGCGATGGCTTTATCACTTTTTGTGAAACAGCATTAGAAGAAATCCAAACTTTGTGATCTTCTTTCTTTCCTCTACCTTGGAAAAAGACCCATGTCTCATCCTCGATCGCTATGTTGGAATATGCTTCATCACCCATCTGTGAAATTACATGGCGTATATGCTTTGCAGTGTTAATGCATTGTTGTTTGTTAGCAGCAGAAAGTTCGTGAGGGACTCAAACAGAGCAAACTGTTTTGTAATGAAGTTTTTCACGCAAAATTTTGTGGACTGTATTTTTGCTTAAAGAAAGTTCATTTTCAATATAACACAAAGACGCATTTGGAGCTTCATCAATCACTTCTTTGACTGCTTTAATCTTTTCATCGTCTATTAATGACGTCCTGCCACTTCTTGATGAATCGTCGAAGGACGTCCGCTGTTCTTTTTTTAAAATCAGTAAACCATTGTTGAATAGTTTTCAGTGCTGGGTGATTTGCGTCTTCCCGTGCCTGCTGAAGTTGCTGAAGAATTTCTGAAGCAGAGAATCCTCTTTTACTTTGAGTTAGAACAAAATAACGTTGGAAACATTTATTTGGTTTCATTGTTAAAAACCGCTTGATTTGAATTCGCTGCACTTTTAAAATTTCAATACTTTAATAAAACAAAATTTTAGTTTTTTTTAATTTTATACTTTGAAATTTTAACACAGTATTTATGACAGTCTGAATAATATTCAGTCCAAATTTGGTTAAATTTGGTAAAATATTACTGTGTTTTTAAAGGCCACCTGAGGACTTTTGGGACAGCCTAAGTATTTGTATTAAAATTTACTTTAATTTAGATTATATTACTAAAACTTTTGCTTAATAGTTAATATAATTGAATTTTTTGGTACTTAGAAAATGCTTTGAAAGGCAAAATTTATTAAAAGTATATTTTTTGTAAAAATATAATAATATAATTTTTTGAAAAATAAATTGAAATATTAGTATTTTTTAATAAATCTTTTTAATGTTTTAAGATATTTCTATCCAACCAAAATAAGAAGGCGGAAACGACCACGCAATTTTATGGTGTCAGTGGTTGCAGCACTTTAAAAAGTTCCTGTAAAAACAATGACATGGATCGAGAGCAGTTTGAATATATATAGGTAGAGATCGGATGCCTTTGCTCATTGATAGAAATATTTAAAGATCGGTTGCCTTTTACTTGGATTTTATTTTATGAAATGCATCCATCACCAAATTATAGTTAACTGAATTAGATAAGAAATACAGTTACAGAAAATTAGTCGACTATTAGAATAATAATTATTCGTCGCATCTGCTAACAGTTCAACGAGAAATTCCAAGTCAATGGCGTCCTAAAAAGTAGACGTCCATGATGAGTAAACTTCCCATAGCTTCAAAATCAACATCAAAAAGAAGGTGCAGCGGATTAATGTGTCAGATAGTGAATAAGCAGGGTATCTCTTATTGAATCCTTCGGTACATTGTCCGGAATGATCTGAAACTTTTCCATTACAGCACCAGAAAAACCCACATGTTTTATGTGTCAATGATGCATAAACGTCTTAAAAGAGCATAAATGCTTTTTGTATGGGCAAAAGCTTTGATCAAGTCATTTTTCCCAATGCAGTGATCGCGCAATTCTCGGAAAACCTAGTCACTATTGCCTTAAAGTTTCTAATCTTCTGTCAATACTGAATTTATAGTTGGCTCTTACTTTCTACAGATAGTAGAGCTTCTTGCTGGAGTCTGTTTGATCAAATTCAGTAATGTTATGTATTTTGAAAAAATTATCAAGTGGACTATTTATGATATAGGCCAATTCCAAATTCCACTGTGGACCACAGAGCTTTCAACAAGATTATACCCCATCGCAGGTCTTAGAATTCATAACGGACATCACGCGATGGCTAAAAATTGACTTCAGCATATGGTCCAATTTCAAGCAGAGAGGTTGCTATACTGCACAGACAAATTGATTCTCTTTAGTTATATATAAAACGAAAGCATGTGATGATATCAGCTCATAGTAACTTATGGCTTGGTACAAATTTCCACTAGAGAGATAAAGCTTGTGTTCGAATGTATGGCGGTTACTTTGAATCTTTCTAGTAGCGGTCTATTGACATTCATCCTGCTGCTTGAGAAACGCAATATCGCTTGCCTGAGAAGCATAAAATTCCATATTTATCGTGCACCATGTTTATATTTGTAAATAGTTATGTCAAGAATTTTTGATGAAATTGTGGATTAAATACAAAGAAAACGTTTTCTATCTTAACAAATGTACACACATTTTATTTCTATCAATATAAACATAAAATTTTGTATTTAAGCTGTAAATAAGTTTACAAATTATTTATTAGTATCTCTAACTTTCACCGAATTGAGTAAATATTGGGCAAAAAGTGCGGAATTAGTAGGAGCATTACTAATAAAGCATTTAAAACCATGCTTATACACCCAAAGTCAGTTGTCCAATCATATGACAGTTTTTCTAATTGATAAATTGACGTATAATGGAAAACACGGTACATAATACCAAAGTACAAAAAACTGACATTAACCATTTAGAATTCAGATCGTACAAAGATCAAATACCTTGGAGAATGCATGGAGGACAAAGAGAAAACGGCAATTGCGAGCAGAGTTCAGACGACGACTATTAGAGAGATTTTGAAAAGGACGAGAAATCAAATTTTTGGAATTGAAAAAATTCTTTAAGAATAAGGGATTTAATTTCGCTGATCGAGATACAAATAATTTATAACTTCAAATACATTTAAAAAATAATAAATTTATGTTAAATTTACATATCGAAGACGAAAGTAGAATCTGAGTCAAATCAATTAAAATTGAATATTTGAAAAAGGTTGCGTAACGATTGAAAAATATATATTGTTTCTCTTTATGAATAAATAAATCATAAAGTCTGACATTTTAAAATATTTAAGATATCAATCTTCCATCTGGGTGGAGCAATACAATCCTAAAACAACATACCAAACAACAAGCAATAAATACCTTTCATAATATTCCTCATAAAGAGGAAGAAATTTTAGAGTAAAAATATGTTTTGCAATCGTCCCTCTTATTAATAGACACTGCTTTTTTGGAGCATATTTCAAGATTAAACAAGTTTCAAATAATTTTTCCAAGTTTTAGGAGAAAAAAACAAAAATTATCGCGACCGAAACGCTTTTAATTGCGATGAAACTGGATTGTTTTTCAAATCAACAAGAAATAGATCACTCGTTCATGAAAACGATCATGTGCAAATATTCAGAAATGCAACAGAAATTTTGGATAATCTAAAAAAGCTTGGGTGACTTTTATTTGATCTTGACAGTCTTATGGCTTCACAGAATAGAAAAATCATTTTCTGTTTAAACAATACGTCTGTCCAGTTGGTGGATTTAGAATTTCAAAATGTAGAACTACTCTTTCTCCAAACAATTCCACGTCAGTCATCCATTATGCCTTTTAAAGACCGGTATCGTAAGTATGTGAACCAAGTTTGATGATGGTACGCTTTATGATTACAGTGTATCAGGCGCGTAGCCAGGGGGGGGTGATTGGGTGGATTTCCACCCTCTGATAAAATGCCCTAAAAATTGTTTAAAAAAATTATTACGAAAAACAAAACTTAGAGGAACTGGACCTCTCATTTTTTCCCCAATTAAAATCCAATTGGGCGTTCCCATTTTAATCCACGTTTTCGGCCCTACTGGCGAGGCTGAAAACAAAGATTAATATAGAAACCCTTGATTGGATTTTAATCGGGGAGAAAAAAGGAGGTCCGAGGAACATTTAAGGAGCTTAAGGATCGTTTAAGTTTAGAGGGTTAAAATCGGGAGACACCCCCACCCCTGAAAAAATTAAAACATAATTAGCCACCAAAATTATATTTAAGATTGCTAGATCTTTCAGGAATTTTTTTCCACCCCCCCTCTGCAATCCTGGCTACGCCGCTGCAGTGTATCCATGAAAAGAGTAAATTTGTTGAGAACCTTTATGATGATTAGCAATCATGGCTCGAACTCGATGAACAAGTAATAATTAGTTGTTGGAACAAAGCTCTTGATAGTATAAAACCTAAAAATGTGGTTCAAGACAAGACAAATATAAGCGAATGTCAAGATTTTGAACTACATGAAAAATATCAAATTTACACGGACGAAAAAATATTAAATGTGACGAATGACTGTGGAAAAGGAAATAGAAAGTCTTATAACATTATTGAAACAGAAATTGAGAAGAATTGTGAAGATCACAATGGAAGGTTGTATCACTGACGACGAGTTTTGGTACTTTCAAAACGCAAAAAAAAGAAATTTCTAACTTTTACAACTTCAAAGAAAATTTCCTGTCGAAACGATCTTCGGTGAAATATACGGAGTTTTATGATTAGTAAAAATAAAGACGTTTCTTGTTGTTCTTTGTTTCGGTTATCATTTAAGACGATCTTCCTAAGATCGATTTTTTCAACTTGAAGTTAACAAAGAAAAAACTTTTAAAGAAAGAAGAACGTTTTTAGTGATAATGGCTTCATTCAGTGCTTATTATAATGAATAAGGAACGAGCTCCTTCTTCACCGGACTTGGTCGTCAACAAAGAGCCCAACTGTATACATTAAAATATTTGGAAAATTTAAATTTATTAAATTTGAAAATTTATTAAATTCTAAAATCAGAATTTTAATTTTGAAATATTATTAAAAAATTGCCAATTTTATAATATAATAAAATCAAAATGAAAACTTTATAATTGAAATATTTCTGATATGATAATTTTTTAAAATGAATTAAAATGAAACAATTTTACCAAAATTTTGAAAAGATAAAATTTTAATAAAAAAATGTTGTAAAACTTATTTTGGAAATTCAAGAAAAATAATAAAATAAGTATTCGTATTTATATTTCATTGTCCTGATGCACAAATGGTTTGTGTAAAAGAAAAACGGTTCCTCGAAGATTTGTTCTAAAATATGTTATTATGTTGTTTAAATAAAATTTTGAATAATGTCGATTTCCGATTCTCCTTTAAACCAAGATCATATAAATCTGAACATGTGGTTCAAGACACAAAAAAATGTAAGCGAACGTGAAGATTTCTAGTTACATGAAAAATATGAATTATACACGGACGAAATAATATAAAATGTGACGAATGACTGTTGTAAATAAAAAGTATCGAACCTACAGTATCAAAAATACGTACCAAAGTACAAAACTGATTCATTTTAAATGAATAAAATAGAACTAAAATATTCCCAGTTTCCCAAAGACGCAGTCTGTTTTAAATAATATTTTATTTTCTTATTAAACAACAATATTATTTATAAATTAAGAAGAAAGATTATTTTTTATTTATTTTTTTGCAGTAAAAAATGTTTACAAAATGTCGTCGTTTTGACGACATTTTATTTGGATTGAGGAAATATTTTCCTCTTTCTGAGATTGGAAAACTGAAGAGAAAATTAATTAATTATGATAGAAGACATCGCACGAGAGTTGTTGGGAAAGTTAACTATGCCAACGATAATATTACAACGAATAAGTTTTTTGACAGAATCCTGGCAGATCTTAATCAGCATCCCTAACGACTGATAGAGGGTGGTCGGAGAGCGGTCCATGAGAGGAGGGGGTCATGACGCAGTAACACTAAGACAGAATCTACTTCCAATTTAAGATGAAAACTTATAATAAATAATATTCACTTCTTAAAATTAATTTTCCAAATAAATTATGATTAATTTTGCGATATTCATTTATTTCAATTTATAAAAAAAATAATAAAATTTATTGGTATACCATTCTATGAATTTGGTACTCGGAAATGTGTTTGTTCTACCAGATGGAAAATCGATATCTTGTCTGTTCGCGATGGTTGATTATTCGAGTATGTTGGTACGCCGACTTTACAGCGGCGACTTTACCGCGGGTGACTTTACAGCGGAAAATTTACAACAAATTGTCAATAAGTGAACAATTTCATCAAAAATATGAATAAAAATTTTAATTATGTTATGATAAAACAATGAATCATACACTGGTTTAATTTTAAAACATAAATGGATAAAAAATTACAGATCGACATGACATTTAATTATTCTTATTAATGTAAAAAATAAACAAAGAACATACGAAAAATTAGTAAATTCCTAATTTAAAAAAAAAATTCAAATAACATTCTAGAACAAATGAATAACACCCCAAAAATGTGATATGTAAATAGAAGAAAGATACAAAAATATTAAACTGATATATTAAAATAATGGAATAGTAAATATATACTTTAATCCAAAAAGTTTAAATTATGAGCCACGCCTCTAAGATAATCCAATATTGGTAAATTATTGTATTGCTCAACGACACGTTCAATCCTCTCACTTACTTTGGCATAAATTTGCGATGAGAATTGTGGGAATTCTTCTATTCTAAAGAGAATTTTAATGCGCTGCAAAATTAGTTCAACAAAATCTTGTTCAGTACGAAATTGATTTATCAAACTATAAACAGTTGGGTGATTGCAAGCAATAGAATTTTGAAACGCACGATGCCAATTTTCTATTACATTGTTTGTGCTTGGTAGATGAGAAATAATGCGGTCATATACATTCCAACACTGAATTGAATATCAAGGACGTAATCCTCGTTCTCCACGACCACGGCCAATATATGTATCCTCAAAATATGCAAAGACATCATCCAGTTCTGGATAATCATTAGAAAGATCAAGTAAAGTCAAAAAGGCAGTGATAATATCATCCACAGGAACAAACGCTATAGCCATTATTGATTTCAGAATGGTTCTAATTTCATCATTGTTTGAATAGAGATCTGGAAGATTTGATGTTTCTTTTATTTTTTCCAAATTGATTGATTCAGATGAAAAAAACAATTTAATCTTAATTGTTTTTAATTTTTTTTTCTTAATCTTTAATCCAAACGGATTTCCAGATTTTGAAGTAAAGAATTGAAGATCCATGCTGAAAAAAGTGAGAGAAAAATTTTTTTAGAAATTTATAATATTTTAAGGTATATTTTTAAAGGTATATTAACGTAAATGGAAAATTTTATTATAAATATTATATTTTAATAAAGTATTATTCGGTAATAATGGCAAAAAATATCTTAATTAAAAATTTTAAGAAAATTGAATTTATTTAATTATTTAATATTATAAATTTTTAATATTTTTTTCTGAAAAAATCCGCGGTAAAGTCGTCCGCGGTAAAGACGTCCGCGGTAAAGTCGTCCGCGGTAAATTCGCCCGTGGTAAAGTCGCCGCGGTAAAGTTGCCGCGGTAAAGTCGCCTCACCGAGTATGATTTACATTTTAAATTGCAACAAAAGATATTTAGCAACTTTTATTATTAAAACTTATTGATTGTGTTAAAATAAAAAAAGTGTAAACTAAATTTTTAAAACCGATTGAGTAAAAGTTCCTTAAATAAAAATCTTTGAAAAAAGTAAAATATTAGATGAAATTATTATTAAGATTAATTTTAAGTTTTAAAATAAAATCATTAAAATGAATTTAATTGTGTAAATTGGAAATATTTGTTCAAACAATTTTTTTAAATGATTTATTCTAAAATCAGTTAATTTGAGTTCGATTTCAAATGATAAAAGTTTGTCAAGTGTTATCCTCGTTACAGTTTACATTGGGACATTTATAAAAATGTTGAAAATCATATATGCATTACTTATGAGCTATAGTAGATATATCAATAGCATGAGATTCACGGAAGTAAGGAGACTCTTACTTGTTTTAGTTCAAGAAGAAATCTGGGAAACAAATATGAAAGCAGACAACACCAAAGAAAAGAACATTCTTTAGAAAATGAGGAAACTTGTTGTGAAGAAATTTCCGTCAAATGTCCCCTCAATCATACGTATGAAGAAGAACTAGTTAGGAAAATAATAGAAAACAATATGGAAAAGAGTTATCACGACTGGTATATCCCAACACAGGGGTGAGTAACACATGGGCCGCGGGCCAGTTACAAGCATTTTTGAATTTGAATTCATTTTAAAGACTTTCTCCCACCAATATATTGTTATAGGATAAATTATAATAAAAGGTAGTACATACTAAACCAAAACAATTTTTGTGACGAGTTATTCCCTCGTCGTCAACTTGTTCAAACATGCAATACGAACGCGTCGCTTTTGTACTTGTTTGTGTTTGCTTCTTTCACGCAATCAGTCAGGCTGGTAAAATGTTAACTGGCAACTATAGCAGTTCTTGTGTTTCTTGAAAGGCAACATTGCAATATTATTGTAAAAAAAATAATATTAGTTTTTTTTTGCAAAATTATGCTTTCCTACAATTTTTTTTAACTTTCAAATTTTTAATCCATAATAGCACCTTGGAAAAGGAAAGCAAAAAATGGAAGGTTGCTGATGAGCACAGGTATTTCCAAGAAAAGTGGAAATTTGATTATTTTTAACTTTCGGTACAGATAAAGTTGTATGCTTAAAATGCTCAGAGACTGCGTAAACATTAAAAAAGTAAAACAGAAAAAATAAGATACATGAACAAAAATACAAAACTTAACAGGAAAACTCCGGAGAGATAAGTTTAATGAAATGGAGAAAAAAATTGGGAAAACAACAAGCTATTGTATAAAATTGCACAGGAAAGACTAGTTTTTTTGTCAGACAAATACTGTTAGAAAATGAAACCCTTAGCAGGTGGAGAGATGATAAACGAATATCTGACTGCTGTTGCAGGAATAGTCTTTCCTGATTAAATAAATATTACTTCAAATATAAGTTTATCAACATTCGCCATTGCAAGGCAAATCGAATACTTGTCCGAGAACATGGCAACAATGCTTCGTGAACGCATTGATAAATTCGAAAATTGTGCTTTGGCACTTGATGAGAATTAATGCAAGAATTTTAATGCAAGGGTCTACAACCAGCAAATACCTATACGATGAACTAAAGTCTGTGTTGGAAAAAATTCCAATTTTATTAAAAAAGATTATTGGTATATCGACATATGGAACACAAGAAATGTCAAGCATTGAGATTGCTGTATCAGGAATGTTTTTTCAAGACATTAACCTTCATCCGTCCCTCAGGTCTTTTTCGGCCCGAAGTGTACAGTCGATTTGAGGGACGGATGAAGGTTAAGAAGGTCACTGGAAGGTAAATACTCATTAAACACTGCAAAATTCACCAGGAAAGTTTTTGTGCAAAAAGATTGAGTTTGTCAAATGTGACAGTACCAATTCATAAAACAATCAATTTTATAAAGTCGCGAGCGTTACATCACCGTGAATTTATAAAGTTCTAGAAAAATTTTAAAATTGAAAATGGCGACGTGATTTTTAATATCGAAGTACTTTGGCTTAGAGGTACAATGCTAAAAAAGTATACAACCTAAGAAACGAAAGACCATTGTTCTTAGATATGACGGGCTATGCCTTTCCTCATTTCAGTAATAAAGAATGGATGTGCGATTTTGGGTTTCTTATCGACATGACTCAGCATTTCAATGATCTTAATGTGTAATTTCAAGGCAAAGGACAGTTTATTCACAATTTGTATGATGAAATTCAAGGCTTTGAACGTTAATTGAATGATAAAGAAGTGTAGAAGTGTCTCGAAAGCCAAAGATATCGAAAGTTTAATAGGATAAAATATACCAATTCAATTTAAAAAGTAGATGTACATGGATGGACGACACAACAAAGAAAGATACTGAATGATGGACAGTTCAAAATAAGATAATGAATCTATGGACCATAAAAAGAGCCAGGAATAAGAATAGAAATGAGAAGAAATTTCAAGGCCAGAAGAACTATTTTTTGAGCGTTGCACAATCAAGAACATGTGATTAAATAATGTCTAAATATCAAGTGCAACCACTGTAACAAGAAAGGACACGTACTTAACAACAGAGGTGCTCCTTGTCTGTTTAAAGTCTGAAATCTATTATAAGTTCAAGTGGTTGATCCGAAAACCTTAAAATAAACAAAATAACTTAATTCAAATTTTTTAAATTTATTATTCATAAGGAATAAATTTTTATTCAATTTTTAGGCATTTAAAATTCAAACTCACACAAAAAACGATTTGAAATATTAAAACAACTGTTAGTGGCGTTTAAGCGATTTTCATTATCAGTAAGTTCGCAATTCATATTCAACACAAAAATTTATTAATGTAACAAACACAGATTTTCAAGCAAATTTTCGTTAACTAAATTTTCCATATCGTCAAATCATTAATTAATTTCGTTTAAATTATTATCCTAGTTTTAATTTTTATCAATTCACTTCATTATATCCTAACATTTTTTTGAAATTTTTGTTTAATCAAACTTTATTTTTAAAATTTATTTATAAAATATATTTTAATGACAAATAAAATTAATTTATTAAATTTATACAAAACACTTATTTTCAAATTATTTTTTAAAACTATTAATATAATTTAAAATTTTTTAAAAATAATTTCGTAGTAGCCTTTTTATCATAAATTTACATTACAAAATTTATTTTGCTAATTATTTATTTAAAATTCTTATTTTAAAAACTTTTAGTGATTACTCTATTTTTTTCTTTATTAAAATATATCTACTGATCCGGATTTTCCGGTCAAAAGTTTTTCATTTTCCAATCATAAATTGAGGCTATAATGAGGGTCATTTTATGTTCCCAAAATAATGAATATTTGAAATGAATAATACAATTTCGGCGTTCCACATGTTGGGTTTTATATTATTATTTTAATTTTATTAATTATTGTACTGTGAGAATTCACCATTGGACCCAACATATTATTTGGATATGTCTCTTTGGAAAGTGTCCTTAACTCACATTTATTAGAGATCCATATCGTACCCTAATAAACCCCATCTGGTCCTTTGATCTCGCCAGTGAAGTTGAAGTAGTACCTATTGGGTTCTAAATTATATTTAAATATATTAGGTCTAAGAAAATTGACTTATGCTACTTCTATTTAATTAATGATTATCTTATTTTTTCATCAACATGTTTCTTTTTGATTTGATTATTATGTTTCTTATCATGATTTTATCATTTTCATAACAGAGATTAAAGCTAAAAGAACATGAACAAATTATATGTAGACATTGTTTTATTAAAATATAACAAGAAAAAAAGAAAATGCTAATGAAAAGCAATACACCCATCGTCCTTAGTCATCCAAATCTGATAGATTTACAAACTCTTCACCTTTACCAGTTGTGATAGAGCGGAACTGTAGGCAGTCACGATTCTCCTTCTGAATTTCAAGTTTTGACTTTAGGTTTAGTCATTCTTGTTGTTATATAGTCTCTTGGAAATTATTTGTTGGGAAAAACAACGAAATTTGATTAGAGGTATCAAAATCAGAAGACTCTCTTTGACTGGTGTCATTTCTGATTACAGTCTTTCCATCATGGACGTCAACCTCAATACGACTGGTTTTAAAAACAGCTTGCAGCTCCCTCTTGGCCTGTTGAAACATTTGAGCTCTATGCTTCCTCTGCTGACACCGCTTCTAGGATTTGCTGAGCACCCCAGAGGAAGATGATGCTATATACTCTTTCATAATTGACCCATAAATGTTTAGGTTCGTCACCATAGTTTTTTTTCCAAATTTGACCCAATTTTGTTTGCTGTGTCTATAATTAACTCCGGTTGCTCTTCTGAGACTTTTTCGATCACCTTCTTTTAGTAGCTGGACATATTTTGCCGAATACTCATCTCAGTGATCTCGTTTTATAAAGACTTTATTCTTTGTTGTCCTAACAAATATTTATCCACAACCGGTTTATGAATTGATAGATGAACTGAATGTTTTCTGTAGTTCTCAAATTCGGTTTTCCTCTTTGTCAATTCGTCATTCAGCTTAGCACATTCTTCTTTCCATTTCTGCAACGCCAGCAGCAGTTCTCTTTGTTGCTCTTTGCTTTCATTAATTTTTCTATTTATGCTATTAAGAACACCAACATGGCTTTTCGAACTTTTATTTTCAAAACAATTAGAATTGTCTTTTGGACAATTCTCAGCAAAGCTTTCGTAATTCGACATCGTTCTAAATTGATGAATTTTAGTTAATGTTTTTTAATAAACAATTATTCAAACAAATTTTCATTATTTTCAGATTTTATTTTTAAAGTTAGTTTTATTTTTAATTTTAGTAATATTAATTTATCTACATATTAATTTTATTAAAAAAATGATTTTATGTAAAGAAAGAACATTTATTTAATTTAAAACTGAGTTAAAAACTATTTACTTTATTTAAATTTTTAATATTAAAATTTCGTTAGTTCGTTAAACCTAAAAAGCTTCTCAAATGTTCTACACATGAAGGATTCTGAAACTTGCAAATCGCATCGATCTTTGTCTGATCTGTTTCTATGCCATCTCTGGTGATCACATATTCCAAAATCTTTGTCTTTTCAATCAAAAAGTTACATTTATCTGAATTAATTCTCAGATCCGATTGCTTTATTTTACTAAATACGTGTTCAATTCGTTTGAGGTGTTCTTCCTTGTCTTTTGCGAAAATTAATATATCGTCTAAATACACAACTGCCTCTTTCCAATTTAATTCACCCAAAACTCTTACCATCAGTTCTTGAAACGTTGCTGGTGCTGCTGCAATTGCAAATGTCATTCTTTTGAAGCAGATTGCCATCCATTGTTGAAAATGCTGTTTTGACTTTTGATCCATCTTCAAGTTCCACTTGATGGTATGTGTTTCCTAAATCGATTGTACTAAAATACTTCGCTCCGTTTAGTGTATTCAACATTTCCTCAACATTCGGCATTGGGAATGCAGGTCTAACGGTGATTTTATTCAATTGTCGAAAATCTACACACACTCAAATGTCCTGTTTCTCCTTTTTCCAAACACAAACTAGAGGGAAATTCCACTGTGAACTGCATTTCTCTATAATATCGTTTTCTTCATAATTTTGAATAATATCGTCAAGTTTTTCCTCGAAATGTTTTGGTTGTCGATAAGGTTTCACTAAAAACGGTTCTCCATGCGTTTCGATCTTGTGTTTGATCAGTGACGTCCTTCCAATATCCCATTTGTCGGTCATAAATATTGATTTAAATACTGTTAAAATTTCCATTAGTTGGTTGTCAATTTTGTTTGCAAACAGCTATTTTATTCTCCTCAGTCTATCCTCGTCTGATGGATTGTCTCGTATTACCAGTAACTCATTAGTATTTGATGGTTCTCTCTTTAAGTTAATCCTGAATTTGTCCAAGAAATCTATTCCTGCTATCATTTCTGGATCTAAATCTTTGACCACAAAGAAATCCACTGTTTTCTGCATTCTTTCAATTATCAATTTAAGTTGAACAATACCATAGTTTATAAGTTCTGAATCATTCGCACAATGTATTCGTCTTTTAGTTTCTTTGATCTTGACAACTTTCATATCTTTAATTATCTCTACTTTAATAACGTTGACTCGAGCTCCTGTATCTAACAGGCATTTGACATGTTTATTCTTTATTCGGAACTCTATACTTGGTCTACCTTTTAATTCTTTATATTTTATGTTAAACTTCGGTAATATCAATACATCTTCAGCATTATTTTTTATTTTATTCTCATTTTCTATATCCATATTAGCACATATTTCCTCATCTTCTTCAGGTTCATTATCCAATCTACACATCTCCAGAGGAATATTTTCAAGCACATCATCAAGCATACAATCACAAACACATTCATACATACAATCAATCATACACATACATTGAGTTCCTATTGTAGCACACTGATCACTTCTTCCTGTGATCGTGCATCCTCGTTTCCCTAATCATTTCTTAATTTTCTGTTACCTACGGGATATTCCAGTCTTTTGCCATCTTCTCTTATATACGTTCCTTCAGAATAGTCCTCTTTTCTAGAGTCTTCTCTTATGTACAATTCATCATTTAGTTCGTCCACTTCTACTACTGGGTATTTCCTATTTGTGTATGTTGGCCGTTCTCTATACCGTTGATTCGAGTAATTTTGCCTGTTGTTCCATCGATTATTTCCATTATCCCTTTTCCATTGATCACGCTCCCTAAATCTATTAGGGTTTTCATAACACTGTGTTCTTAATGCCCTTTTCTATTACAATGACTACATTTCACGTTTGGGCACTTTCTTCTAACATGCTCTTCTTCGCTGCATGCCCAACAGGTAATTTTTCGAACTTTAAATTTTTTTCTTGTTTCTTGTTCTATGAATTTCTTGTTCTGTGGTCTTGGTGTTCTTTTTTTATTTTCCACTGTTCTCCATTCATTCAAAATACATCCTATTAAATCCTAATAAATAATAATAAATCATAATAAATCAAACTCCGTGTGGATATAAGTAAGAAAATTATAAGAAAATTATAAATTATTACTTATTAAATAAAAAATTTAAAAGTAATTGAGTGAGTTTTTATTGCAAACTTTCAAATGAAGTGTGAAAAACTTACTAAATTACTAAATCTTTAGAAGTTTTTTTCCACGGGCGGCTTACCGCCTATAAACTTTCTAGTATTTTATTAAACTAAAAATAAAAACATAATAAAAGTATCGTATGTTTCAAACAAAATCAAGAAAACAAATTTGAGAATCTTGTAAGTTTTGCACAATTAGCGTGATTTTGCATTTGAAGAAAACAATTGTTATGTCCAAGAAAAATAATTTAGTATCAGAAATAAAAAATATAATATTTTAAGAATTTTAAATTTAAAAAAAATAATTATTATAAAACAAAATTCTTTGTGTTTTTGTTTTTCGATATTTATGGATGTGGTGCTCGCAAAGTTTTTGACAAAAAAATTTTACTGAGAAAAAAATTAAAATTCGAAATTATTATTATGAACTAATTATGGTTGTTTAAATTACATTGAAAATTTGCACAATATAAAAATTCAGTTATGAACAATGTACAATGGCGGATGTTATGTGAATAAATATTATTATAGTGGGTGAATCTTTTCCATTTACAATAATATTTTCCCTGTTGTTCACCCCGCACCGATCATCATGTCTCGCTCACGTAGAGGTGTCGTTCAGAGGCGAATCAAGTCAGCTGAACATCGTTCACTCTCACTGATTTCAACCCCGCGGCCAAACTGTACTACACCGTGGAAGCTCACGAGCATGTCTCAAACCATCCTACTCAACGGCGATCCCGATCGATCGAATCTCGTGCGCCATCGCCACACGCCATTCGACGACGCACGGCGGATCCTCATGACCACCTCAAAGGCACATCTGGGCAACGGGTCGGCGAACCGAGACAACCAACCACTACATCGAGCACCATCAGCGGTCGCAAGAACGGGGACGCGGTACGGAGAGCTACGCGTACCGGATGGGGACAATAACTCAACTGTGCACCGATCGATACCAGCCGGATGCAATCAAATTCTGGTCGGCATCAGACCGGCTGATCCGTCCGGCCGAGTGAGAATTTCCAGCACATTGAAAAGGTGATGGTATCCACAGTACGATCCGGAAATCAGCACATCAAAGGATCAAACTTTTTAAATAAATAATAATAAACCTATGTAATATTTAATATTTGGTTATATAGAAATAACTTCTTAAAATTTAGTTAGCTTAGTTTTCTGTTAAAATTTCAAGGAAACCTTTTACAACTTTTTTAATTCGACATTTTGATCAATTAATGGCAAATGTGATAATAAAGACAATAACACCATTTTGAATGTTTATCTATAGAAAATATGTTTCGCCTTCTTGGCATACTCAGTTCTGCATTTAAATCAACTGCGATTGTGTATATAATTAGAAGACCATTATATAATTTACGTCTTATGTTAAAATACTTTAATATGATTGGATGAATCATTTTACACGTATAAACTAGGTTTCAAAAACTTAATTATCAAAACTTAATTTTCCTTTACATGACACTTCAAAATATAATCCATAATCGAGCTATTTTAACTTAATTGATTATATTCTGCTATTCTGGTACGGATGTGACGATTCGTTTATCTTTCTTGCCATTACTTTATCTCATTTAAATTAATTTTATACATCAAAATTTTTAATTTCATTTTTAATTACTTCAATCAGTTCTTTTAGAACGAAAGTTCATCAGCCCTTCTACCTTTGTCAAAGAAAAGCTTCTCTTTTACCACTCCGCCTTCAATTATTATAGTTGTGTCTAATATATTTATATCACGACACTCTTCTTTAAAATTTACTGAAATCTGATAACAAATATGAGAAATTATTTCTACAAATGTCTGACCAAAAATCAGATTCCGCCGAGATAGCTCTCCTCTGTTTTCTCGACAGAGCTCATAAGAATGGAATTAGAATTTTCGCTTATCTGCAACCGCTTGTGAAATAATAATCGAACAGAGAAAGCGGAAAAAAGACCATGACATAAATAAAATAAATTTACTTTACAGCTCATTTGGAGCAAAGTAGTTCCATAGCAAATTAATTAGGATCGTATGATAATTGACAGAAAATTATGGTCTCAGATACTCGAAAATAATTGACTTACCAACCCTCGCTGCCCCTAGGGCCAGGAATTTTAATAACATTAAATTATAATTCATACAAAATTTTGATTTGCTTGACTCAATAACACGACGGAGTTTACGGAAAGTCTCTTAATCTTTTAATGTGTCAATATTTATATAAATGGATTTGAAAAGAATTGTAATTCATTACAAATGAAATCATTCATCAATGAGAATTACAATTATTAGATATTTTTTTATTAATTTTGATGTTTTAGCGGTCATTGTCAGAACAAATGATATTTTAAAAGAATGAGTGCAGTAAGTGAAGATAGAGATTATTGAACCAATACGCCATCAGTACATCGTTTATTCACTGTCAATAAAGTTGAAGAGTGCAGTTGATATGTTGGTCTTAAGATCCAAAGATTTGTGCTAAATAACAGTAGGGGAAAAATGGGGATTCTCCGGCAGACCCCCCCCGGGGGGGGTAGGCCGTTGCCATGGTTACGTAACCAGTTACCACGCGGGGTTGCCATGGCAACGGTCGCGATCACCCTAGCAACGGTCACGGTTACCATGGCAACGGTCGCGATCACCTTAGCAACGCTTCTGATTGGCCCCCCGGTTCCCTAGCAACGGTCGCGATTACCTAAAAACACTTCTGATTGGTCCACGGTTCCCTAGCAACGGTCGCGATCACCTTAGCAACGGTCGCGATCACCATAGCAACGGTCGCGATCATCTTAGCAACGGTCGTGATCACCATAGCAACGGTCACGATCACCTTAGGAACCGTTCCGGTTCACTTGGTGACGTAACCAAGGTCATGGTTCCCAGGGTAACGGTAACCAAGGGACGTTTTT
>MQRK01242757.1:19200-31135 GCA_001938485.1 Girardia tigrina | reverse complement strand
GACGGATTTCTAACTGCTGAGGGACCCGAATGTGTTTCACATATTGCATTATATTCTCGCATGTGGAGGTAACAATTATTTTACAATTCTATATGGTTTAATTAACAACTATTTCAGAAATTTTGATCGTGGAATGCATGATTGGATCAAAGAGTAATAAATTATCATTCTTTATAAATATAATATAATATTGACTTAGTCCTAACTACCATCCAGTAATATGTTATAGACCATTTGCGTTAGAAAGATCATTGATTAGTTAAATTGACATCATAATATTATTAGGTAGTCAAGAATGAAATATGTAGAACTTTAGTAAAATATTATTGATAATTTACTAATGCAAATGTTTATGTCAATCGCCAAAGTATGCACCTATAGTATCGACATACTTTAAACATTTCAGAGGCAGCTTGTTGACGCCATTTGAATAAAAATTTGGTCGGTGCGAATCTATAATTTTCTGAAAGATCCTTTTTACGGTATTTTCGGATTTGATTTTTTATCAATCAAAAAGTTGTTCAAATTGAGAAAGAAATGGTAGTCAGTTGGGGCTAGGTCTGGTGAGTATGGAGGATGATGCAGAAGTTCAAACTTATGTTTCTGCAGTTTTTTCACGGTCTTAAGTACAGTATGTGATTTTCTATTGTCGTGGAGCAAGACATGAGTTGATCGCTTTATTAAACATGGCTTTGTTTAGGTTTCCGCATCATATAAACAATTTGGTTGCAGTAGATATCTGCGGAGTTTTACGAATCACTTTTCATGAAGTCATAATGAATTACAACACTGACATTTGCTTCCTTTGATGAATGTGGTGCTTTGGACTGTATTTTGGTGCTTCATTAGTGTCCACTGAGCTTGCTGAACTTTTGGAATTAACATATTAAATTCACTTTTTATCACAGGTAAAGATTCAAAAAGTGATCACATTTATAATCAGAAAGCTTCGTCAAACAAGCATTAAAACGGTTTGGCTTCTGCTTTTCATTCAACTCATGTAGAATTTACTTATGCAATTTTTTCATTTTACCAATTTGAGCCAAGTGATTAAATATTATTTGCATTATAACAGCAAACGTTAGCGATAAATCATGAAAATTTTGTGATGGATCTGACTACAAGGTTACCTTCAGTTAGTTATTTTCTTGGGTGACACCAAAACTGATTTTGGAGATTAAAATAACGTTTCACAAATTTTTCAAACCTATTCGAGACTGTTTACTGAGTAATAGCGTTGTATCTAAATATACTATTGATATTTCATATGGTTTCTGATTCTGAGGTTCTACGTAGGAACTCATACTTCATAATAGTTTGAATTTCTGCCTTTTTCATTTTTATATACTGATAATTAAAACAAGTTATCAATAATTTAAAATAAATTTTATTGATGCATTCTATATGATTCAAGATATGCAGCAATCAAACATAAAAAAACTGAGCAACAAAATGTGAAGTCATTGTCAAATATAACTTTTTGAATTTATTGTAATCTTGTCTACGAATTTCATACTTGACAAAATACTATAAATTTATATCACTTACCCGTATAATACGCTCCATGTATCTAGCAGTAGACTATTTATTCCCATAAATTTATTAAATAAATTTAATTTTTAAGTATCGCAGAATAAAACTGAACTTTTAAATTACTTTAAATATTTTAAATTTTAAAAAGATACAAAGGAACCAAGAAATCCTTCATGATTACATTTATAAAATTATTAATTTAATGGTTTTGTCATTACTATAGCAATTGATTTAAATATTGTTAGGTTCGTGGTAGTGTTCTAATCAAAATTCAGAAGAAGACATTTTCGAAAATTATTTAATAACAACAATATAAAATAATATTTACACAAGTTTTGTTTAAGTATATTTCTGAAGAACACTTTTTCATTTTTCTTGCATAAACAAATAATATCAAAATAAATTGTAAAAATAAATATAGTTTAATTAAATGTAAAATTTATTATTTTTGAAATTTTGAAATTTGTATTTTTTTAAAACTATAATAAGTTATTGAAACCTCTTTATAAATATTTGTTATATCTTTAATTTAATGTAACTTAATGTTTAATTTTGTATTTTATATATTGTATATATTTGTAAAAAGTTACTTTATTAGATTTTAATTCAAAAATTTTGAAGAGTTTCCCAAAATCTTCACTTATATGAAGATGACGGAGAAACTAATAATTCATGAAATAATTTTTTGTAACATGTTATATTTTAAACAATTAACACCTCAAGACATTATAGAAAAATTTTAAAAAAGTAGAAGTCGGTTAGTTCAAGGATGATGGGACAGATTCTCTAAATTTCAACGATTGTAATTACATTTATGGTAGGGCATTGTCTTGAACAAATATTAGACGATCTATTTTGAAAGATCTTGGCTGTTTTATTATCAACTACTTCATCATTTCTATTGATTTAAAGAGTGGAAATCTTATTTCAGTTCCGAATGAAGAAGTCATCCATGAAGTTACGGATGTTTATATCAATGAAAATCTAAATATACCCTACCGCGCTGAAGTATTTTATTGTGCAGAAGTAACAATTGACACTGAAGATGATCTTTTATTTCAACCGAATGAATCTTTTATGGAAAAATACAATGTTTCCTTATGCAGTGGAGTTGTTAATATTTATCAAAAAACCATATCAGTCAGGTTCGTAAATTTTGATGTTAAAAATACAGAAATAAAACCTAATACAAAAATTGGAACAATTTCAAAAGTGCAACAAGTACGTATAGCAAAATCTATCCCTTGTGATGTTAAAAGGTATGAAAAACCAATTGTTAATAGTCCGAATTTAACTCCAAAAGAAAGGAAAAGATTTACTAAACTATTGAGAAAATTTGATCACATATTTGCAAAGCATGAATACGATCTTGGGAGAACTCATATTATTGAGCATGAGATACCACTATTAGATGAAACATCTATAAAACAAAGACCTTATAAAGGCCCTTATCGTGTATGTGGGACAACAGCAACAAATGTAAAGTTACAAGCTGTTAATAATAAAAATGCTGAAATAATCATTGTTCTTGCTAATCGATGTAAAAAGGTTCAAAAAATCGAAGAACTTCGTTATAATTTACGATCCAAAAACAAAAAACAAAACAATGAATTAAAACAAAATATTACTCTATCAAAGAAACCAAAACAATGTAGTTATTTATCACTTATTCCTTGGATATGTTGGTTTTCTTTACCACTATCTCAAGCTCTAGACAACAATTATTTTCCAGCAAAATTTGAATTACCTATCTTAAATCAAGTACAAGTATTCTCATCATATAATACGTTAATTTGGCAATTTCAATGTTTAACAAATGAAACCTTTCAATTACATTACAGCCAAGATGTGAAATTAGGACAAATAATGTTAAATAATAAAGAAAAAACTGTAATAATACGAAATCTAAAAGTGTATCAGCAATATGATTTTCGAATTAAATATTGGGAAAATACAAAGTTAATGGGTCTTGAGCCTCAATTTATAATGTTTATGCAACTTTGGACAAAAGACATTTATAATTTGATTACTATAGAACCCGCGTGGTTCAAAATTATTATTACCAACAAACTCAATAAACTCGAAAAAGTTCTAATTCAATATTCAAAAGGCGTACGAACACTTTCAAGAACATTGTTAAATTCAAAACCTTTTCTGATTATCGATGAACTTTCAATGAATCAAAATTATACTCTAGCCCTGATATATTTTGAAGCTCAATTACTGGATAATTTGAGTTATAATAGTGATAAATGGATTCCAATTTATACTGAAACTCGCAGTATCAAATTGGAAATTGCACTAAATAGAGTTACAGTTAATTCTACAAAAGACAAATTATATTTTTTCAGAAAATCAAATAAAAATGAAAAAGTCGTAATACTCAATACCTTTGCAACTATTCAACAACAAGTTACTCTAAATTTTTACAAATCAAATGGCGAAATGATAAATCTTCAAGATGATGAAACTAATTTAAAATTTCAATATTATTATAAAGATGTTACTCGAAATCGATGGATAATAACCATTGTGGAAGAACAAGTTATCAAAAGCCCTATTAAAACATTTTTAAACGACAATCAATCTTTTAATAATCAATCGAACAATAATCATTTCAAGACAAATATCCTGAACAAAAATCGAATGAAGAAACATCAAAAAATAGTAATACTTCAATTTTTGACTGGGATTATGATTATTATTTTGTGTTAATGATACTATTCATTATTATATTGTTCTATTAACTATGTCAATCATCATGTGCCTGCTGATCTTGAGAAAGAATTATCATCCTGGGAGCGAAGAAATTATTTCTGAATGGGATCCAGGAGAACATTCAACTTTGGTATAATTGTGATTACAATGCATGTTTGTATAGTTACACTTTGTCATGATTTTGAGTTGAACATTTATATTATGTATTGTCATCATCTTTATTAACTTTCTTGTTTCTTTCTAAAACTTTCTAAATCTTTCAATCTTTCATCTTTAGTTTTCTGTAAAACAATTGGAGGATCCCTAATTATTGATTTCATAAATATTATTATAAATTTTGTTGTTATCGATATTGGGGACAATATCTTTTTATCAGGGGAAGATATGTTGGGATACTGAAATAAAATATATTATTCCTTGAGATATGTTCGTATTATTAATATTATTGTTATTAGTATTATTATCATTTATTATTAATTATTTATATAATCATTACTATTATCATCATAATTTTTATTTTAATATTCATATTATTATTTTTAATATATTGATTATCAGTATTATTAATAAATGATTATCATTAGTATTAATATTATTATTAGTAGTATTATTAAAATTTTTATTATTACTATCATTTAGTATTAATTATTATTACTTATTTAATCATATTAATATTATTATTATATTTATTATAATTATAATTATTTATTAAAAAAATTATTTCATTTAAGTGGCATTTATGCCAACTATGTAGGTGCAAGTACACCGTGATATAAGAAAATACGGTGCATGCGCACCTCGTTTGACATTTAGGTGCAAGTGCACCGATTTATTTGAAAATATGCGGTGCATGCGCACCTAGTGAAAATTGGCATTTTTGCCGCTAATTGAGGTGCAAGTGCACCGGAAAAAGAAAAATAAATAAAAAAATAAATCAATAATGGGTATAAATACCCTGACTTTTATAAGAAAGTCACAAAAAATAATTGGGAAAAATAGTTGGTAAAAAGTGGTTGAAAAGAAATAATTTTTGGAGTCCTCAATTGTTTAATAAACTGTTTATTGAAGCCGATTGTAATATTGAAAAATAAAAACAATTGAAACTGTTTGTACAGTTATTGTGGTTCAAGTTAATAATAATATTACCATAAAAAATTTTGAGGTATCTCTTGTGAGACATTGTGAATCAAAAATCGGTAAGATAAATTGCGAGATAAATTGTCTCTTGTGAGGCAGTATTAAAGGTTGCAAAAGATTTCATCTCCTGCGAGATTACATTATATCAAATATTTCTCATTCGAGATAATATTTGAAATTTAAATCAACAAAATCTCATTCGAGATTAAAATTGTTGACGATCCTCAAGAGAGGAATATTTACTGAACCTCAAGCGAGGAATAACTGTTAAAAGTATACAAATAGTTGGAAGAACCTTCTGAACTTAAAGTCAGATTACGTGTCGATACTATAAAATTCAAGAGAGTTAAAAGGTCAATTAATCAAATACCCAACACTTGATCATTCGATATTTAAACATTCAGACTGTGGGTTTTCAAAAAGTATTCATTTATTCCACGAAAATTACTGGCCCCCTTAATAAGAGTCTGGGTCTCCCCACAAAAGGTTTCACGCTACAGGGCTGGCGCAATTGTCACTTCGCGCATTTGTAGGGGAACCAAAATCACAGACCATAATTTTCCAGAAGTAAAATTAAACTCAAATATCGACATTTTTGCTGACCTTTAAGTACTTATCAAGGACAATGTAAACGACAGTTTTGTTGACCCTACAAAATCATCAATCAACAAAAAAATCATTCATCATTGACATCGAAGGCACACAAACCTTTGTCAACAAGAAAAAGAATAACTTTTGTTCCGAAAAGCCATTTGAAGAAATTAATTTAACATTCTTTGACAAAGAGCTTAAAAATTTAGTAAAATCAAAATTTCACCCTTCTTTTTTTTCATTACATTAACACTCCACTTGCAATAGGGGTTGAACTTATGAAGTGCCATAATGCTTATTGTTATTTATATTATTAGCTATAATATATATGAAATTGATAATTATAGGATTATAATTAATTGTTGGAATTAAAGCTGTTTACAGAATAAATTTGGATTTTTAATTCTTTTCGTGCATTATTATTTATGTACATTGAGGACATCTTCTATCCTCATCAGTAGGTTTACAGGTTAGGACAAATGCAGGGGGTAATTACTACCTTTACCCTTCCCCTTGGATCCGCCATTGCAACCAGACGCTTCCAAGGCCAAATAAACTATATGATTTTTAAAAGTGCAAATGCGCTTTATCTGGATAATTAGACTACCATAATGAAAACCATATTTATGAAAACATATTAATAATTCATTAATATATTTTGATAATAAATTTAGGAATATTTAAACATTTTAAATTATTCAACATTTAGTTTTTGTTATGATCACAAAGGTAACAAATTATCAATTTAGCCACATTTTTCGACCGATCGCTAGGATGGGGGATTTCAGAATTACGAAACATTTTGCTGTTTTGTCTTCATTTGTCTTTGTTATTTTCTTTCACGGAGTATATAAAAATCAAGGTTTAAAATAGCTGTATGAAAATGACTATCATCTGTTTAATTAGTGCTCTGGATAATGATCAATGTCCTTCAGTATTACAGTGAACATTTTCTGAAATACCTCTATCTAGACACGAAGTTTGGAACTCAAATGGTTGTTCTATTAAAAAACCACCTATTATTTTAATTTTAGTTTTTAAGGAGAAAATGTTTTCCCAGATATGGTTGAGAAGAATTATTGGATTTGTTGGAGCAATAAGTTTTTTAATTACAACATTTGCTTACGGAGCTTTTCACTTTAAAACAAAAACGGCCTCGGAAATGCATTTAAGTTTTGTTACCAGTGACATAAAGAGTAAGATAACATTTTTATTTATTTCAAAAGTAAAATATAAATATAAATCTCTATACAAGGTATATAAATGTAGGCGACTCGTTTCGACATAAAACTTCAATCATCAAGTGAACCTACACCGAGTATTAAACTAGAATAATAAGGACCTTCGCAATAATTAAAAACCTTTTACCATTGAATCATTGGATAAATAATAATTTTTTTTATTTTATAATTCTTAAAATTTAAATAAAAATACACTAGAAGTAATTAATTCCATTTTCGCAAACGAACTATTTGCAACTTTCAATTTCCGTTTGAAAAAAAACGATGTGTTTACTCTATCGTTCTGTACTTAAAAAGGTAAAAGAGATATAATGAAGATACAAAATGACAGCAAACCAAAAACTAATCTCTGAGGCGAAACTTTTCACATTCCACGTAATCCACTTAATTTTACCACTCATATGACATCCAAAACAATCCAAATTTTCATCAATACAATTCGACTTAAATACCTGACTGAATGGCGATCTGAGAGAACAGTGTGTTCTCTCAATTGTATTAGACAGGGCCTTTTTAACATATTAACTGGGGGGCATATGCCCTACCAGTGACCAAAAATGCCGCCCAGTCTAAGGCAAGTGATGGACTGGCAATTTTGTTAAAACCGATTTTTAAAACTACCTTTCTATTTTTTATGATCATAACCTGATGCCTTTGCAACAACAGACGACTCAACCAAAAATACACACACACAGGTTCCTTCGCAACAGTAGAATCCATTATCAGCACTTCTCACAATCCTATGGAATGGTACAAGCACAGAAAAGTGGATGTAAAATGTTTAGTAGAAATTAAATTAGTAGAAATAGATTAGTAGAAATAGAATTACTGCTGAAAAGAAGCGTAAAACACAATATGTGAACTATAGAATGTGTGAAAGTGTATGTAACTTGCAAGTTTGCTCACAATGACACTGTTTACTTGGCTCATGGCCATCATGCAGATGCAACTGCAACTTGACTCAATTTATCATAAGGCAGCAGTGCAACATGTAGATTTAGAAAATCAGTGCAAACATTCAGTCCTCTCATCAACCTTGGCTGAAATGTTAGCAAAAGGGGTTACGGAACTAATTTCGCTAAAGAATTAATTTCGTTAGTGGACTAATTTCACTAATGCTGATATTATTTTGTTTATTATTAATGAAACCCGATATTGTAGAAAAAATTAATTAATTAAAAATTGTAAAAAATTAAAGTAAAATAGTAGATAAAGGTAAATTAATTAAAAATTGTTAAAAATTAAAGTAAAATGGTAGAAAAAGGTAGTTGAAAAAATAATTTAATTTCGCAAAAGAATTAATTTCGCTAAAGAATTAATTTCGCTAAAGAACTAATTTCGCTAAAGAATTAATTTCGTTAGTGGACTAATTTCTCTAATGCTGATATTATTTTGGTTATTATAATGAAACCCGATATTGTGGAAAAAATTAATTAATTAAAAATTGAAAAAAAATAAAGTAAAGTAGTAGGAAAAGGTAGTAGAAAAAATAATTTAATTTCGCTAAATAATTAATTTCGCTAAAGATTTAATTTTGATGAAGAATTAATTTTGTTTTAACTTTATGTTTTTAGGAATTAATAAAATTTAAAACGTTGTTATGGTAGATCAAACGTAATCTTCAAATATTGGATATTAAGTTGTAGAGGGGTTGCGAAAGAATTCCGTACTGTATCGGGCAAATTTTTTTTATTATAAAAATAAAGTGTACAAAAATAGAATTGCATTAAGGTGTCTAATGTATCCCACTACATGCTGCAGTAGTAAAGCATCTATTACCATTGATACCAATGAAATTATTATTGGAACCTGTCATAATCACGAACCTGAACTATATGATGAACCAATGAGAGCACTGAAGAAGGAACTAAAAGATAAGATAAATATCAGAAAGTTCAAGACAGATTTTTGATAATGTTTGTCGGGTGTACTCAGAAGAAGTTGCCACTAGAATTTCTTTCCCAATGGTTGCCCGAGGAGTGACCAAAAGAAAACATCTTGTCTTCCCTAAGATTCCAGAAGATGTGTCTGGTTATGTTAAATCCATAATAGAAAATACAATAATTAACCAGCATTATAAGGGACCAATATTTGATTGCGATGAAGTCATTGGAATCTTTTTCTTTTCAACTGAGATGGTTGATAATCTCCAAAATTTTTATAGCATCTGTTATGATGGGACATTTTTTATTGTATCAAAAATATTTTCTCAGTTGTTCATTATTTCAGTTCGACATGGTCAAAGAATGTTGCCAACGTTTTTTGTCTTGATGAAATCTAGGCAATATCAACATTACAAGTTAGTTATTCAGAAAATAAAATAATGTGGTACCTCAATTTTTGCCTTCATTGGCAATTGGTGACTTAGAAAAAGTTCCAATCAGAGCATTTCGTGAAATATGTTCACAGATTACCTGTCAAGGCTGCTATTTTCATTTTAAGCAGGCTATTGTAAGGAAACTTGGCGAACTTGGCTTGAAATATTTTTTAATTCGCAATAAAGAATTTAACCAGCTGATAAATTTAATAATGGCGCTTGAATTTTTGCCCTCTGTATAAATACGGACATTATTTAGTACATTGAAACAAACAAGGATCGGAACTCGACAACAACAAACAAAAATGGCTTCTTTTCATCTCTACTTTGCAAGGACATGGTTAATTGATCTCGCGATAATCAATTGGTTCAATTCCACGATCTTGACCAACAATTTCTCAGAGACCTTCAACAAGAAACTAAAGATGACATTTGGGGTTCATCATGGAAATCCATGGGTTTTCATTGAAACTCTGAGCAAAATTATTGATGACATGAGACTAGAGAGTTTGCAAATAAGAAATGGACTTGAAACTACTAGGCAGCGTGATCCTAATATTCTATAAAATCTATCTTCCGAGCT
Source organism: Girardia tigrina (assembly GCA_001938485.1). Classification (NCBI taxonomy): domain Eukaryota; kingdom Metazoa; phylum Platyhelminthes; order Tricladida; family Dugesiidae; genus Girardia; species Girardia tigrina. The sequence continues at coordinate 21,015 of MQRK01242757.1, read as the reverse complement.
CAAAGATAGTTTAATAAATAAGGAAATCACTCCATTCCAATTTCTTTGCAGATACTTGAACATTTTGGAGATTGAACCTACAATTCAATCAATATTTTAGACGAGCAGTTGTCTTGAAAACGATCAATTTTGTGTCGAAAAAAAAGATATTTTGTAAACAAATATATTTGTAGTGATATATATTTTTCGTTCATAATATTGAATTTCATTAATAATAAACAAAATAATATCAATATTAGAGAAATTAGTCCACTAACGAAATTAATTCTTTAGCGAAATTAATTCTTTAGCGAAATTAATTCTTTCGCAAAATTAGTTCCGCACCTCAGCAAAAGTACCGTACGGAAGTTGTGGAGCTTCTTATCTCACTTGCCATGAACATTTATAATGAAAGTCTGATAAGAACTCTTTTTGGCAACAGCTAGTTCTCAAAGTATCTAGCATAAGTACTCATGCACAAAATTATTCACAGCCTTCACGAGAATGAAATGACTTCTACATTGGAAGAATTTCAACCTGTCTCATCGACATTACATTACGGAGACCCAGACTTCTATCGAGAAATGCTACTCATCATTGTTGATAAGTTCGGAAGGAACTACCTACAGGAAGGAAAGAGATACAGAATTGTGTTGCATTCGAGAAAGAAACCCAACCACGGATATTTATTCAGAAAGAGACTTTGTTGCCGATTCTTTTTTAAAAAATGTTTTGAAGTGTACTGTAATATAACTCGTGTTGGACTGTTCGTAAAATGTTATGGGTCGAGTTTCTTGTTTGGAATAGGAAAAGAAACTGTTTGGAATAGAAAATGCGATTAAAAGATCAAAGAAAAACAACTATTTTCATCCGAGATAAAAAATTACCGTATTTCGGCACTTGGTTCATTCCATATTTTTGTGCCCCATAGTGAAAATTTCTTAAAAAAGGCCCTAGTACCAGGTGATCAGTATTTGAAGAAGTCGAAAAATCGTACTAATATCTCTAAAAAAATATACTGAATAATGAAAACCTAGTAATTTTAGCTAAAAATACCGTTCTCTGAGAAGCACTTGATTTCAAAAAATCTTTAATGAAAAGAACTTCAGCAAATTTTAAATTGAGAGTAATCTTTAATACTATCAAAGCTTTAAATTTCTTTAAATAAATCTAAAACTCCTTTTAGTGTTCAAGCAAACTTAGTTTATCAATCTAAATGTCACAAGTGCGAAGCTTTGTACATTAGAGAGACGAACCGCCATCTTCGAACTACAATTTTTAACACACTCAATATAGTAGAAGTATCTCCATTCGTAATCATGTATTACATTTAAAAGATCGAAATAAACTCGATTATAATAAAAAGTTTTAAATTTTTTGTTTATTAATTATAATGAGAGGATAGTCACTGAAGCATTGTTAATTAAGCATTTCAAACCATTTTTAAATTTTCAAAGTGATTTATATCATCATATCAAAATATTATAAATTTTATTTTAATTTCAATCATTGTAAATTAAAAGAAATCTTAAATTGAATGATGTTTAGTAATATTATGTCGTTAAATAAATGACTTGAATTTTGAAATTTTCATTTATGCAACTGACGATGTCAAATTTGATAAAGCATATTTTGAAAAATAAATATTTAGAAAAATGGCGGCTTTTGTTTTATTTAATCGAGTACCATTAGAATTGTTAAAATATATTAAAGTCATATGTATACAGGGTGCGGCAGCTATTTGAGAACAAAATGACATAAAGTTCAAAAAATGAATATACAACAGAAAAATAACATTTATTACAATTTAAAATTTTACATATATTAACACGTACA
>MQRK01242755.1:47400-61864 GCA_001938485.1 Girardia tigrina | reverse complement strand
CTGGTTCCAGAGATTCAAGAAAAGATTTCAAATGCATAGTGTTCGAGTGACTGGAGAAGCAGCGAGTGCAGATGAGGAAGGAGCACGTACGTTTGTTGATAGTCTGGATAAATTAATTATAGATGAGGGATATCTAACAGAACAGAATTTCAATGTTGATGAAACTGGATTATTTTGGAAACGGATGCCAGCACGCACTTATATTCACAAAGAGGACAAAAGTATGCCAGGATTTAAAGCATATAAGGATAGGCTAACTCTGCTGCTTGGTGGAAACATCGCAGGGTTTAAGCTGAAGCCGTTCTTAATTTATCACTCAGTGAACCCGCGTGCGTTCAAAAATGTTAACAAGCACACACTGCCCGTCTACTTTCGTTCTCAACGTAAAGCATGGATGACACAAGGATTGTTTGAAGACTGGTTTATGAACTGTTTTATTCCTCAAGTTCTAGAATATTGTTTGGAGAAAGATATTTCTTTCAAGATTTTATTGCTACTCGATAATGCGCCTGGACACCCACTATATATAGGCGATCTCAATCCTGATGTGAAATTGGTTTTCCTGCCGCCAAAAACGACTCCATTCATCCAGCCTATGGACCAAGGTGCGATTGCTACATTCAAGGCCAACTATCTCCGAACCACCTTCGCTCAAGCAATATCCGCTATAGATGCTGACTCAGAACTAACATTGCGAGATTTTTGGAAACACTACAACATTTTGATGAGTATCAAGAATATCGCTACCGCCTGGGAGACTGTGATGACAAAGTGCATGAATGGCATCTGGAAAAATTGTGTTAAGCGCTATGTTAATGATTTTGACGGATTTCACAGTGAACATTAAATCGAAATGATTCAGGAAAGAATAGTAAAACTCGCTAAAGACCTTTCTTTGGAGTGTGAAATTGAAGATGTCAAAAAGTTGCTAGACAAAGAATCCGGAGAACTTACAAATGAAGAGCTAATCGATCTGGAAGAAGAAAGAGTGGCGGAAGAAGAAAGAAGAGAAGCAGAGACAGAAGAGGAAGAGCCAGAAAGAAAGTTCACCACTAAGGGATTATCAGAAGGTTTATCTTTACTGAATAAATTACTTATATATTTCAGTGTAATGGGCCCAAACATCGAACGATTTGCAAGAATTGAACGGATGGTGCATGATGTGTTTCGTCCGTATCGTGAAATTTATGAAGAAAAAAAGAAACAAACAATTCAGACAAAGCTCACAATGTTTATGAAAAAACCAACTCCGGTAACCCCAAATGCAGCCTCAGATGACGACATCAATGATCCGCAGCCAAGCACCAGCGGCTAATAACATGTTTCATACATGTCTATATATTTGTATATGTTATGTTTTGCAATTGGAAAAATGCTTCCTATTGTATTTTTTAAACCTGTATTTTCTAATTTTGTATGTTTTGCAAATATTAAACCAGTTGTACCAGTTGCACAGTACTGTACATATAGCCTACTCAACTTACGACCAAATCGTGTTACGACCGGTCTGTCGGAACCAATCGTGGTCGTAAGTCTACGACTACCTGTATATCATATTATTACTTTGAGGTATCGAAAGCAATATATAAGAATATTTGTCTTCGATTGTTACTAGCCTCCATTCGCAATACTACACTCGATATCTACGATATTTATGTTATTTGAAATATTTATTTAGACTCATAATCTTTAATTCTATAAAGTACAATATTATTTTCATTCAGAAAATAAAATCCTTTTTAACCAGTAAATAATTTGTGTTTGTTACTTATCAAGTTCTATGTATTTTTTTTCAATGGTTCCTTTTAAACCAGCTTTAATCGCTCCTCTATTGTAAGGATCGTAACTGTTTCACGTCTTTGTCATCTTTTGCAATGCTTAACACTTCTTTGATCAATTCCTTTCGATCGGTCAAGTGAAATTCCTTTGCTATATATTTGTTACTTTCTCTGTACTAATGTGTGACAGTTGGGATGTGGACGGGTCTGATCATTTCTTCTCTTTTAGACTTCGATATCCAAATCCTTCCAGTCTGTTTTTCTTATGCTATTTTCAATGGAAATTTTTCGACCGTTACTTAAATTGAGATTTCCTTTTGTTTCGTCTTTTTCTAAAAGTATAACGGTTAAATACTTTAGGAAATTAGACAAACTCTAATAAATTTACATTTTGTTCATTTAAATAAATCTCAATCTCATATCAACTCATCAGTGAAATGACAAATGAACTAAATAATCATCGCTGTTGTCACAAATAATTAAAATCAACAGAAACTTGTAAACGAAAATTGTTTAATATTTTTATTATACTTTGAATAATAAATTTCCTTTATTTAATGTAATTATGTATTTCTTGATTTTGATTATTGTTATCATTATTAAATATATTATCTGTTGAATGAAATATAATAAAATTACGATAGTAAAAAATTATGAATAATCAAAAATGAAAACGGAGAAAAGATTTCACATTGATCTCTCACGCATCTTACTTAAGATACTCAACTCTATCGCTACTGACACAACAAGAGCAGTAGTATTAAGATAAATGGTTTATTACTGATAAATTCTCAGTATGTTTCAAATGTATATTTAATCATTGCTTGATAACATAGTTCAATTAAAATAGGTAGATAGTTGGCAAATTGTATTAAGAAATTAGTGATAATCTATGGAGTTGGCAGTTAATATTGAATTTGTTTGATTATAAGTCTAAATAATCTCTGCATTTAGCCTACAAGGTAATTGAATCGTTAGTATCTTGACGGAATGTCAGTACAGTTGTTTATAAAATCTATAAAATAGAAAGTAGATCAGCAACTTGTCTGAATATGAACCACTTCAGACGGTTTCCTAACTCTTGCCTTATGTCCCAACATATCTCTAACCCAATTGTCCCATGAAACAATTATTTGTTTTGGTGGAACCAAGATACGAGCATGTTTTAAGGGATCTTTAGGATACCAAATAAGTGATTGTGCAGCATTACAATGCGGAGGACTGGCTGCCGAAGATGGTAACCTAGATGTTTTCTCTGGATCTATGACAATAATATTATTATCTTGTACGTCATATATTCGACGAACTCGTTCTCCCAATGGCATAAAAGGATCAACAGTAATTAATAAATCATAGACCCAACGAATTTTTTTCAAAATTGTTAATTCTTCTTTTGCTACTCCCTTTTTACCATGCTTGATTGCCACTAACCAAATGAGGAATTTCTGGTGTCGATTGATTTCAGTCAAATGAACACCTCCTGAATAAGGCAGTTCCCATACGACAGATGGATGAAAATAATCTTTGATTTGAAGTGTAACAGTGCTCTTTTTTACCGGACCCTTTTTTATTGTATATAAACTCTGATTGATACTATAAAACGGATATTGACGACCATCACTATCGTTAATCATCTTTCTTAATCCACTTTTTAACGGATGGAATTCCCATAGAGACTTACCACAGTCGTTGTAGTTGTTAGCTAAATGCATCAAATCGCACGCTTGAACGAGGCCGATTGTCCAGTCGCGTTCGGTAACACAGCACGGAATGTCAATTTCGACATGACAGTAGAACGTTTGAGTTTTGTAAAATAGCATACTCGCTGTTTCTTTTACTTCAGTTTGCGTTGAATCATCATAAAAAGCTTTAATGGATTTTATTCGTAATTTTTCAATATTAAGTTTGGTCATTCAGTTTTGCCTCATAGACTGATGGATAAGCTCCAATTCTACTTTCCGTTATAATGATTCCGGTCGTTTTTAGTCTGTGGGGTGCTGTGATTAATACGAAGTCACAATATACATATACTATTTACAACTTCCAACCTCATTAATTGATATTGATTTATTAAAATTAATTAATTAACAATTTATATACTTATTATTTTTATTTACTTTATATACTTATTTTATGTATAATATATATTATATTGGAAATAAATTATATGGAAAATATTTGCTTTTTTCTCCAGTTTAAATAGAAATGGTTGAAATGTGTCAATATGTATGCTACGAAAAATAATATAAAGTTTTATGTTGAATATAATGAGAGTAAAGCCGATAAGTAGTTCTCAAACTAACAAATATTATCCCTTATCTATAAAATCAAAAAAAACGTTATATCTATTAACAACATCCATATGAGTTTTACAACATTTATTAATATCACAAGTGTATTCACTATTTGACATCTCTCTTGATCAATATATTTCTGATTTCATACTAATAATTTTCAATAAATGAAAATCTGTTAATAAAAATTATTAATTATAAAGAATCTAATTGGTTAAAATTAAATCTAAACATTTTTTTAAAAAAGAACATATTAAATTAATATATTAAAATTTTAAATTACATTAAAAAATAAATAATACATTCAAAAATTATTTTAAATCTTTTTACTTTAAAATTAAATTAAATTGTTTTTAATAAGTAAGAAATCAAAGAAAATACCAATCATTCATCTGTGCAGGAGAGGCACAATCCGAATCAACATATAACATGCACAATATCAACACATAATTCAAAACATTCCTCACAATATCCATGCATTATGTGGGCAGAACAATATTTGGCCAATAAAATTTTTACTTATTCTTTGTAGAATGGAAAATTACTATCATATTTTTTAATAAATTTATTATGTTATTGGTAATTATTTAAATATTTTGTCGAATGGAAAATTTCATACAAGAATTTTTTTACAACTCATTTGCAATTAAATAGTTACTCATAACATAATAAATTTATAATGGAGCATTATGCAATGGAAACACCAAAGCATTTCTATTTAATACAGTTTAAACATTTGCGGGTAAACGTAAAACTTTTTTTTGCAAAAATTATTTACTTTGATTTACAAGTTTGATCAAATTTTCACATAATCATTTATTGTCACCGAAAATAAGTAAGTGTGCAAAGTTGAGAGAAAATTGATTAAAAAGCCTACAAAAATAGGTTTCTAAATTCATTGCCGACAAGGAGAAACAATGTCTAAATTAGTACATGACGAAGATGTTCAGAAAACCATCCAGAATTTCCTCGCTCTTTCTACCGGTAAGAAAAAATTATTTTCATCAATTAGGTTTAACAAACCTACCGATTCGAGAATGGTTAACGGCCCTCTTTAGGGTCATAATTTTTGTTTGTTTCGTCTCCTATTGTCAAAACGTGCTTCCGGCCGAATGCGGAAATTCCGCCGACCGTTGTGGTCGAAATTTTATGTCGACACCGAGGGCCAGACACTGTGATGAGAGCAAGATGCGTAACAGCTGTGAAATCGTTTTCTAAACAGCGCATTTGTTTAATAGATCGTTATTGTATCTTCTCGTGTTATTTTCGGTTTTAGTGTTCGAACTAAAGAATATTAATTTGTTTTACTATTCACATTTGTTTTGGAACCACGCACAAATTTGGATTAAATAAACATTATCTAGGTTGTCGAGTTCTTCATATTCTACAATCTATGCGTGCATAATGGTAGATACAAAATTAATCCTTGAAGTATCTTCGAACTTTAAATGGATTAGTCTTGATTTAGGCGAATTTTTTGACAAATATAAAATCGTATGCTCGATCAGAAATAGAGATAAATTACAGAAAATTATACAATTAAAAGAGGCGTTCGTAATTCAAAGCACAGCATCCTCACAACTACATCATAGACCCAAAATTTATACTGCAACATCGCAAACAGTCTCGATAGTACAAATGTCAAAACCTTCTGCATCTATTTTGAGGGGCGAGTAATACCTTGTAGTCAAGTCCCCTTAACCGATTTTTTTAGACGCACCATCAACTTCATTGAAATAAACCTATCCCTCCGTGGCGGAATGAACACCCCACCGACCGACATCGAGAACAAACCCTCAACAGAAAAGTGCAGCATACCGACTTGTGTAAAGTTCTTTCTTGACACGAACGCATCCGCAACTTCCTGGTTCACAATTCACAAGTGTTGGTCCAAGGATGCACGCATGACGTCACAGCTCAACCTAGCCTACAACCTTCTGTCATTGCTTCCAGCCGACTATCTCTCTCGAATTACAAACATCTCACAAGTTTTGACTCTTCGACGAGCTGACGAGAGCGGTGCTCCAACTAACCGATTCAAATCAACAAGATTTAGTGGCACGATACTTCAAGACTAACACAATTGGAAATACCTTACCCTCAGAAAGATCAAACTTGAACTAACTTCATTGAACGTAGCCTTCACGACAAATGACGATTTACTGAGACGGTTATTCATTCAAAGTTTACCGTCAAACTTGCAACTCCTTCTGGTCGTCGTACGCCCTTCCATGGCCCTAGATGATTTCACGGCCATTGTCCATAAATTCATTGGCATAATACGATAAAATCAAACAACACCGGTGGTCACCGCTTCGATTGCGCCGGTCAAAGATGACTTACAGGCACTCAAGGACACCACCCGAGAACTACAGGAGTCCATCACATCCTTAACTCTCACTGCAGGACAACTTTCGAACCGACAAAAGGAATTCCATGACAGACAACTACCGACGCAGATCCTCCTCAAACTTCAAACCCATATGTTACTACCACAAAAAATTCTCTAAATCGGTCAAACATTGTGATTTCGGTTGTAAATATTACAAACCTGAGTGTAAATCGAACACATACGTCTACCACGCCACCTTTCAGGCAAATGCTCGGAAATGCGTCCAAGGCTGCACCTGGAAAGACAACTCCGAAATTAAACCTTTAAAATAAACGGCCCACCAGCGGGCACGGCTACCCCTGGTAGAATGGAAGGGCATTTATTTCGCAGACAAATCGATAATTTTTCTTACATGTTACCAACTTTCAGCAACAACAACCTTCACCGTGACAGCAACTATAAACAACGACCCCGACTCGATTTTAGATATACTCGTGGATACCGGATCTGCCGTTTCAGTGTTACCAACATTCTCATACGCCACACCAGACTACTCTTACGAGTGAGATTTTCAAGCAGCCAACTGCATACCCATCAAATCAGCCAGTTTCAAATATCTAGTTTTTACATTGCTATATACCTCATCCATTTTCACTTAAAAGTTTTTTATCACAGACGTTAAACAGCCCATTTTAGGTGCTGATTTCCTGACACATCATAAACTGTTAATAGACTGCCATAACAAATAACTACTCTCTCGACCAAAACACACACATGACGACTGTACTTCCAAACCTAGTTTAAAGAACTCGTATTGTCGTTGAACAATTTTAAAAAGTCTGCTCCACCAAACTCCGAAACTAATGGTCGCATTATACCACCAACACCACTCGAAAAACAAAACCCTCCCATTTTAACTTCGGAATTGGAGGACTTCATTTACAAAAACTGTCCAAACACCATCCATAAAAACCTAATCTTCGACTGAAAATCCCGCACAGAACATCAGATCATTACACCTTTCACACAACTCATCCCTAAAAGCGCTGAGAATTAGCCCCCGACCATCGCGCCATCCCAGAGGCACAATTCCTCCCGTTAGAAAAACTAGGAATAATCAGACGATCGACATAACCCTGGGTATAACCTCTTCACAAAGTGCAGAAGAAAGACGGGACGATGCGACCTTGCAGAAACTTCCGTTTGCTCAACAATGCCACCCAACGCGACAGTTACTCTCTTCCGCTGGTAACCGACATTCTGCAAAAACTAGACGACACAAACATCTTCTCAACCATCGATTTACGGAAAGCATACCACCAAATTCCAGTGTCTGCGACCGATATTCAAAAGACCGCAATAACATATACCAATATAGAAAAGACCCTTCGGTCTTTTCGAATACTCAGAATGTCCGGAAATTAGCAATTCGTCTTAGCAAAAGACCTACGGAAGGAATCTTTATAACGAATACATAACTTTCATCATCCCGGCAGCTCGAACACCTACAAACTCCTTCACACTCGCGTCATCTGGCCGAATATGAGACTGGACGTAAAAACGTGCACAGACCAATTCACACTATGCCAAAGATACAAATCATTGAAAAAGGTTACGCCAACGCTCTACCATTTTCCCTTGATATCTCGTTTTGAAACAGTCCAAATCGATTTAGTCGGTCCACTCCGTACGACCGCGACTACGAATACATTTTGACCATGTTGGATCGCTCAACCAGATGAACCAAAGCTGTAGTACTAAAGAACATCGACAGTGAAACAGTTTACCGCACATTCCTTTCCACATGGGTTTGTTGTTTTGGAGTACCAAAATACTTAATCACAGGCAGTTCGAGGCCGAAAATTTTAACACGTTAATTAACAAACTAGGAGTGACCCGTATCCACACTTCCGCGAACCATGCACAATCAAACGGCGCTCTAGAACGTTTCCACCGCACACTAAAAACTTCTCTCAAAATAGTAACTGACACGAACACCCACTGGTTAGATACGATTTCCCTCGTGCTCCTAGGTTGAAGAAACATGCCTATTATATCCACGAACACCTTCCTAACACAGAACCTCTACGGTACTACAATTCGTTTCCCAGCCGAGCTCACCGATTGCAACCTCACACCCTCACATCCCTACTTCACAAAAGCAAGAAAAATTTTTGACGACATAAGAAACGAAACCATCCACCAAACACCACCACATACCAGAGAATTTTTACCAGCCATCCCATACTCAGCAAAGTCCCTTTGGCTCAAGAACTCCACAGCTCATGGTTTCCAGCCAACATACACCGGACCCCACAATATCATATCACTTTTCTCTCAGAACGCGAAAATATTAAAACATGGCACAGAGACTATAGTTCATTTAAACAACACGAAACCAGCTTTCGTCATTGATGACACTTTACTTTCAGACAGCTCAAAACGACGACCAGAACCTTCCTTCCTAACCAAATTACTCGAGATGAACGTCCCAGACAGACCTCAAACCATCACACTTCCTTCCACACCCACAACAACTAACGTCCCCAAACAACGACCGGAGCAACCCGATTAATCAAACACACCACCACACAACACAGATAACTCACCTAACTCATCCAGCCACCCACAAAAACATTTCAAAACTCGACCTGCAAGATTTCCGACATGGGTACCGACACAAACATCTACAGGCATAATACGATTACGACACTTGACATCCCCACCCCATACTCCTCTTACCCCACCACATTTTCGACTTTTGAACGGGGGGGGGCTATGTTGTGTACCACAGCAATTAACAATAACAAAATTGTTTTATTTTTATGTAAATATTAAAAAATTTTAGTCAAATATTGTCGAAAACAAATTGTTTAAATCGTTAATTTTAATCAAAATACATTTTTTGGAATTTGGAGTTATTTTGACATTTGCTGTTACGAGTTTTACTTCGTTCATAACGATGAACAAAATCAATTAATTAATTAATATGGGTTGTGGAGCTGCTAAATTATCAACCGTTGAGAGAAAAACAAAACAATTAATAAATTTACAATGTCCACGGATAATCGCTATATTAATCGGATCCATCCGTTGTGATGAACACATTCCGCCAGCGGTTAATTCGGATGCTCAGAAAATTCACAATAAAATATTGAAAGGAAAGAATGAACCGATGCTGGTTTAAAAGACTGAACAAAATCCTCCAAAAGAGAATTTAAACATGCAACCGATAATCTCTGAAAAAGACGTACTCTCACACTAACTATTCCTAGTTACCAAAACAATTTCGGAACTAAACTTTGCCAAGAAGAATTCTAATGGTTGATGTTCGTTTTTAGACAGTTGGTGTAGGACGGACTGTTGTAAGGAACAGTGTCGCGTCTTTCTTTGGGTAGGCTAGTTTTCGTAGATTTTCCAGCTGATTTTTTAAATTCTTGAAATCTGTGAGGTGCTTTTCAGTCCAATGAATTTTGGAACTTTTGGAACCTGAGCTGAGAGTTGATAGATTTGATGTTTGTGTGAGCATTTGGAAATGTAGTTGTGGTAGAAATTAACCGTTCCTATAAAGCTTCGTAGTTCAGTGACGGTAGTTGGTATTGTGATGTTTTTGATGGTATGTGGCCGCTCTGGTAATGGTGAGTGGCCTTCATGCGTAATGTGGTGGCCTAGGAACTGTTCTCTTTTAAAAATGCACATGCCTTACCATCCAAACTTAACTTTGAATATTTGATCAAAGTTGTATTTTTTTCAAATTTGATGGAAAAGAACTAAATTAGAATAATCTGATAGTATTTTCGTCTTTAATATGATACTTCGAGCATTATAGTTTCATTTCGATCAGAACGCTTTGAGCACACACATCACTATTCCCTTTTTTTCAGTTTTAGATCATCAAAAATGTCCACATCTATTTTCTGGAATATTTTTATCAGTACCGATTAAAACTCATAAATATCAAATTTTCTTGCTTTCTCTAAATATTCCTAGGCATCTGATAACGGAGTGGGCGCAGCGGATTCGTGGCTGCGACACACTGGCATTGGGAGGCGGAATTCAGGCCGCGGGGAGGAAAAGGAAATTATCATACCAGGACTTTGCCGGCTTCCGGAACGTTGGAGCGCCATTTCGGGATTGTTCGGATGTCCACACATTTTTGTTCTGTTTTCGTTGAACTCATTCAAATAATTGTCGCACAGCGATTGACCATCACGAGTGATTACATCCCAACACTCACACCGCGTTAATATCGACTGACACAAATGTCTCAAGCATCTCTGATCGATTATTGTATCAATATTCAGTCTCCTCACATTCACCCTTTCATCGCTCTCTCTCAATTCAAATCCGAGATTTTCAAGTTGTTGTCGCCTGGATTTTCTTTCAAATGACACGGACAAAAACGATGCAATACATGACACAATCGATGCAATACACACGCAATCGATAGAATGTTAAATTTCACAAAAAAATCTAAAAAAGCAAATCAACGTGGAAAATAAAGTTCCATTGAGTGAAAGAATTGAAATAAAGAAAGAAAGAAAAATAACCAGTGGAAATTGAGGATTGTAATAATTCAATTGGCGCTTCGATAAAAGAGAAGTGAGCGTATAAAATGCTACATAAGCTTTTATCGACTCCTTAAAGCCGATTTTCCACATCACCCAAAAACTTTTCAAGGCAATTATCACACCATGGGTGAATGAAATCAGCACACGGTGCATTTCGTAAATATTTTCTGATTACTGGCATAATGACGCTTTTTCACAATTGATTTTTTTCAACAAAAAACAACCGAATCGCTTATTATAATTGTAATCACGAAAACAAACTCAAATTCGTGCGCAAATTCTTTATTTTTGATTAATTCAAACAAATACAGAAAAATTAATAAATTTGATTCGATTATTTTCGAATAATAAATTTTATTTGACATGGTTTAATTTAAAAAAAATTTCGAATCATGTCAAACAAAACAATTCTGGCCAATCCCTCGATGAAAATTTTTATACACAATTTGGTGATCATCGCCATTTTATTTTTTTTGTCTTTAATTTTTTTATTTAATTTCTTTCTCTTTTATATATTAATTTTTATTTAATTGATTTTTTAAGAATGAAAATATAAAATAAATCAGTGATACAAAAAAGTTAAAAAAGTAAATCAGTGACTCTGCTTGTTTCTCATTATAAATGAAGACGTCATTTCAATGTGTGTTTTCCAAACAGAGAATTCCGAATCGTTGTTTACCGAAATGATGAAATACTGATCGAGTTACTGACTGAATTGTTTTGTGAATTGTTTGGAACTCAATCACTCATCTAAATTGTGGCGAATTTTTGAAAATCAATTTTTCATTTTCTTAAAGTGACAATTTTGCTTTGGGAATTAATTCACGATTTACGACTTTGATTTATTTTGTTGAGACGATATAGATATTTTTGTTTGTTGAAAATCAAATTTAGTACTTTTTATTGAATTCATCAGTCAGTATTGAAACTTTCTCAGTAACGGTTTTGAGTACAAAAATTACGATTCATTGATTTGAATTTTTCGATTGTTCGAATACAAAACAAAATTCTACAACAAACAGCATCATCAGCCTTACTTTCTAACACCAATGACATCACCCATAAGGTCATCATCTCCATTGTGCTATTTAGTAGTTCTAATCAACGTCTTCATGACATTGTCACTAGCTTGTGTGTTGCTAGAATAAAATAAATTAAATGCTTATTCAAATATTTATTTAACTAAACACGTTCTTCGCTGTTCAACAGCGAAAATGAAATTTTCAAACAAAATATAAACTATTGTGTTGACAACTAAGTAATTGCCGATTTGTTCAATGAAGAGTTTTTTTTACTTGGAAGGAAATTGAATCCATGATATATTTGCCATTTTGTTTGAAGACCTTCGGCCATCTCGTTGACAATTTAAAAATTATACTCTCGTAGAAACTATGATCCTTTTCAGCTAAAAACTGAGTTAAGTAAGATTTTATATCTTCATAATCATTGAAAGTTTTACCATAAATGGAGTTGTCCAGGAATCGAAGTAAGTGGTATTCAGATGAACGGAGATCAGGGCTATGTGGTTGGTGCTACATAAATTCCAAAACAATATCCGTTATTTTTTTTCGAGTGGCTAAAGATGTGTGAGGCCTAGCATTATCCGGGAAGAAAATCCCACCTTTACGAATGAACAATTTTGGTCGCTTTCCCTTGACCGCTGCATTCCACTTGTCCAGTTGCAGTCAGTAGACCTTCGAATTATAAGTTTGGTTCCTTGGAAGCAGCTCCAAATACATCGAACCTTTCTAATCCCACAAAATAGACAAATAAATCTTCTTTTGATGTATGTTTGCCTTTGAAGTGGTTTGCGATGACTCATTAGACGTGCACCATGAACGTTTTCGATTGATATTGTTGTACACGATCCACGTTTCGTCTCCAGTGATGATTCGCTTTAAAGAAGGATCGAATTCATTGCCTTTAAGCAATGAATCGCAAGCGTTGATGCGATTTGTCAGATGAAATTTTTTCAAATCATACGGAACCCAAATAACAGCTTCTTAACGAGACCGACAGGTTTTTAATGCTTTTCAATTACTGTATATGAAACATTTACCTTCTATGCAATGTTCCGTGTAGTTACATGACGATCTGCTTCGACAAAAGTTTTGACTTCATCATCATTAAGCTCAACTAGTCGATCTGAAAGTTGGTCATCTCCAAGAAAAACAACTCAACAATAGAATTTCTTCAACAAATTTCGACATTGCTTTTCTTTAAGCGAAGTTAGAAAGATAGCTAACATAATTAAGAAGAATTTCATAACATTTACGGATATCATAAAAATGGGACTGAGAGACATCTATAACTGAAATCAGCAATTACATAGTTGTCAACCCAATATAATAATGTATGTAAAAATAAATCAAGATAATATTATGAATATTCATATAACTGTCTAAAAGATATGAATTATCACCAGAAGGATATTAAGGAATTTATTTTTTTTTAATTTATTATTTAATAATTAATGATTTCAGTGCGTAACAAATCAATAATAAAAGTGACGCCGTTAATCTCTACCTATATACAAATGTTACAAATAGATTCACAAACTATAGCACTGTTTGTGGTCAATGGTAGTTTGTTTTTAGTTTGTTTCAGGCCTACAGGGACTTTTTAATCCCAAGAGATTTCAACACAAGACTGAACTTTTCCAATGCGTTTACAAAAGGATTTATTTGGCCCATTCCGTCTTTTACTATTTTGTTCACACTATAAGCTTACAGTTTTATGAGTCGAATATGTTATCAACAGATTGTTCTTCTATTAAATAACTTAATATTCCACTTTCTGATGTTTGTAGAAAAGGTCGTCTTGAAAGGTTCTGTCCGAGATTCACAGAATAATAATCCCAATTTTCAGAAAAAGACTTTATTTCTAACACAAAATTTGTATTAAATATTTTATCTTTCATATATTATTAATAAATAATGAATTACGTAAAAACAGTGCTCGATAATTACTATAATGTATAAATTAATAAATCAAAACTATATTATCAATATTATCCATAAATATCAATGAGCCTATATTCATTCGGAAATGTCTAAACGATACGAGTTACCCCCAGAAGGATAGTAAGGAATTTCTTTTTTAGGCAAATTATTTTTTTAATGATCAATTAATTCAGTGTAGAACAAATCAATAAGGAAAGGGATGCGGTAAATAACTATGATAAACGATGGGGCTTCATGAAAGGAAAACCATCTTCCGTTTTATCGGAAGAAGAACTTAGGAAACTGAAAGATCCTAATCGTCCTCCTATTGTCATACCAGATCACTTACAAATCAAATCCTTCGGTCAAAAGTTACCCAAAGGAATTGTAGCGAAACCGTCTCCTCAACCTGTTCCCATTACGACATCCGGTGAAATCGGTTGGCGAGCTCAAAATAGTGAATTGTGGTTGGAATTAACTCGTCCGCAACCCCGTCTAACCTTTTTGAAATCCATGAACTGGCCAATGGAAGCTATTGTTTAATTTT
>MQRK01242755.1:29900-44900 GCA_001938485.1 Girardia tigrina | reverse complement strand
TTTAAAAAATATATATTAAGGAACAAATAATAATTTTACTTGTGACTCCCTTTTTTTGTTTTGTAGTTAAAAGAAATTTTTGGGCAAACTAAACTAAATTTGCTGCTGTTTATATAGTGGTTTTCATCAACCTTGAAAATTGATCAAATAAAACAAAGACTAAAATATTTTTAATTTTCAATTCCAAATTTTTTTAAACTAAATATTATTTTGTTTGAAATTAATAATTTTACCAAAAGAATTATATTAAATTTTTCCTACATAAAATTTTGTTAAAAATGTTCATATGTATTTTTCGAAACTGTAACATGTAATAGAAATAAGTACCGATACAGGGGATAGTGCTGTAAAGCTATGTTGGAATTTAGGGGACTGTAAGTTGCCTATTTACTTTATCTCCAAGATGAAAATTCCTTAAAGTATTTAAACAAAGAATTAATAAAAAAATAATTGGAGAAGTTTATTAGTACAAAAAGACAATTTATTCACTAATTAAACAAGCTAAAAGCTACACCAACTCAGATTCACACAGACAATGGTTCATTCACATACAAACAAAAATACTGTATGCACTGTGGATATCAAAACATGATTGTAAACGATACCCATCCATCTTACTGTACTTTACGATGCATGCTTGAAGAAGTTCATTATTTTAGTTTGTTTTGTCGCCTTTGTCATTTCCATCAATACGTCTTCCTTGAGATTTGAAAATGCACGTAAGTGAGAATTAGTGAATCCTGGATGAGTTAGTAAGAATCGTTCCACTACTTGCAAAGCTTTCATTGTTTCCTTGAACATGGGAACAACAGGAACATCAGAATCATCAACTTCATCTTCCTCAACCACGTCTAAGATCTCTGTTGACTGAACAAGATCATCCAATATTTCCATATTGTTGGGTATTCAAAATTTAAAGTTTTTCTTTTATCACCTTTAAACTACACTCTCTAAAGCACACTTTTCTGACTCCTTTAAAACAAAAGGTTCTTCCAACGTCTTGTTTAAAAAATTCCTCTCTTGAGAGTTTGACTATAAAGAATGTCACAAGAGACTGATTCACAATTTACTTTATCAATAATCGTTCAATTAAATAAATTTCGCAGAGAGTTTATTCGATTTATTACAATATTCTTGTCACAATATACAACGAAGTAGAAAAAATGAAGGATCCTATAAATTTAAAATCTTTTTATTCTGTGTTAACTCTTATTTCTACTTGATTTTTCGTGTGACCTTTTAAATTTAATTTAGGGTATTTATACCCAAATGAAAAAGGTATAAAAAATAAAAAAAAATAAAATTATATTAATTAATTAAAAATTTATTATTAATTCTTTAATTTATTATTATTATTTTTTATCTTTACAATCGATCAAGATTGTCGATTTCGCTCAATTAGTGGAGCGATGAAGTGCTCTTATCAGGCTTTCGACCTGATAAGACACGAGTTGGTCGACAGACCAAAATGATTTCATTTTTAATTTTTTTTCCATTTTGAGTACGTTATTTTTTCTTTATAAAAATAACTAAAATAATTTAAATAATCATAATGAAATAATAATAATAAAAATAAATAATTATATTAAATATTTTTTTATAAAATAATAATAATAATAGTATGATGGGTTAATTTAAATTTTTATCTCGCCAGAATAATTTATTATTTTTTTTAATTTAAAGGGTAAAATAGTTTAATGTTAATAAGCATATTCAATATTTTAAAATTAAAAATAATGTAATAAAAGAAAATCATAAAAAATTAAATATCTATTTAAAAATAAAAAAATCTTTTAATGTATCTATTAAATATCTTAAAATTAAAAATGTTAAGAAAACTATAAAATATTAAATATTTATTTATAAATAAAAATATTTTAATAAGCAATTTTAAATAAATTTTTGAAATAAATTTTCAGGATTTTAAAAATTGAAACGAATAGAATTTAATGGATTGATTTGTGCGAGATAATTAAATTAACAGGAAAATTTGTTTTAAATATGTGAATTGTTATATAAATAAATTTTGGTGTTAAAAAAATGAACTCGAATATCGATGTTTCAACCACCTCTCACAAATAATATTAGTAATAATAATATATTAATAATAATTTTAATAATAATAATAATAAAATATTGTAAGTAATTAATAATAGTACAAAGTATTGATATTAATAGTAATACATATAATAATACTTATAACTATAATAATTCTATCATAATAATACTTTCAAAAATAATGTTATTAACAATATATATCAATTTATGTTTGAATTTTATCCATAACAACTCTCCTGAATCCCTAAGCACTGAGCTCAAACAAAAGGGGAGTTATAAAGGGATTAATCTGCAAATTTTATTGATTAAATTGTTTTATTTTTTATTGTTTATAAGAAGGATAAAGTAAGAATGTTTAATTATAAGTTTAAAAGATATATAATTTAATTTCAAGACCCTAACAATATCAGTCAAACCTGCAGTAGTAGGTAAGCTGTTATCGGCCTGCACAAATTGTTCGAAATTCACATCGGTTGGTATATGCATGAATTCACGCAAATGCTCGAAGACATTGTTAACTGTTGGTTGTAGTTGCGGTTCCGGAACGAGACACGGATTAAATGTTGGAAAATCGAAGCCAACGTGTTTGAAACAGTATATGAATGTATCTTCAGACACTGTATCCCAGGCTTGCTTCAGTAAAGTCAGAGCATCCAGCAGTGTAAATTTGAATTCCATGTTGCTTTCATAACAAGCTAGTAGGCGCTGAACAAGCTTCTTATGATAATTGCATTTCATTACATTAATGATACCTGCGTCGAGTGGTTGCGTTTTGGAAGTGTGTTGGCAGGAAGGAAGAACAGCACCACGTTGGTCACCCTGTCGATATATTTTGTATGCGCTCGACACCTATCAAGAATCAAGGCCACTTACCTGTTTTCAGATTTCATTTTTTTATCAAGTGAGATGACATATTCATGGAAAAATTCTGAATTCATCCAGGCCTTTTTATTTGCACGACTTTTTATTTAATTTTGACTATAGATATCTGTGCTTAATTTCACGTTTAGCAATATTAAATAACCGGATTAGGTTAATAAAATATAGATTTGGTTTAGAAAAATCACACATCCGGATTAGGCATTTTTTTATTATGGATTGATTGACAATTTTTTTGGGACCAGAAAAATCATCCGGATTAGGCAAATTTGACTGTGGAACGAGTCACGTCGGGGTAATATTGTAATTTCTCTAAACTTTAGGAATTTTTAGTTTTGTTGCATATTCTTTTGAAGAATACCGAATTAATTTTTTGTCATGTATTTATTTATTTGTTGTATCTTATTTATCTGTTAAATATAAAGATAATACGCAACTCAAAAGAAAAAGTTATTTTAAAAAAAAGAAAGAAAGACCGGACAGAAAATTGCCCCCGCCTTTATTTATTACATTATAATTATTTAAAATTTGAAAATTAATATAAAAATCAATGGAATATTTTGTCGATAAATAGCGTTTACAGTTTATGACGGTTTAACTGATGATGAGAAACGAGAGTACGAGAAGCTGAGATGCGCAATGGAGAGAGCCTTTTGTAATGACCAAGTCGCAGATTAGGACAAATTATGTCGCAGGAGACTGGCGGACAGTGAACTGTTGGACGTCTTTGTAGCCGATATAAAGAGGTTGGTGCATTTTATCAAACCTCAGGCAAGCGATTAGTGGGTGAAGAGCGCCGTCACTCGGGGGTTACGGACTCCGTTCAGCATCAGACGAAGTCAGCTTGCTTGTTGAACGACCAGTAGTTGTCTGAAATCGTTGCGATGGCTCGAGCGATGATTATATTAAACATTTGCATGATGGGATCGGCACTAAAATGACGTCGATGTCATGATCCAGAAAATCGAGTGATTAACGGCGGATGGTCGGTTGGTGGAACGAGTCACGACGGTCTCCACGCAAAAAGCAGATGCTTAAATGCAATAATACCGGAAACATAGTTAGATTTTGTAGTGCGGTGACTCGAAGCTGTTTGTGTGTGGCCAGGTAGTATCCTCGCAAGCAAATAAGGTAACAAAAAAACGAATAACAGAGAAACATATTTTTCCGTTTCGAAATTCGCAGTGGGAGAGAGGTTGGTGTAACAGATGAATCTGAACAGAAGATCGTTGACACTAGTACTTCGAGAAGTGGTTTGATGGTAAAATGAGGACTGTGACGTATCGATTGATTAGGCATGGCAAGAAGATTGCATCAAAGAATAGTGTATCATTGTATCCGGTGAGATATTACATTCAGGGAGATTTCGATTCCGAAGTTGAGAGATGGATAGAAGAAGAATGGTTACAGAAGTACAGTGTGCATGGTGGAGGGATCATTCCGATGATGGCTGTTCTAAAGAATAATAAAGGTAAGGTCAGGCCGGTATATGATTTTATGGAATTGAACAGATGCGTCTTGTCACTCAGCGGAGAATGATGTTTGTACTGAAAAACTTAGGAAGCGGAGTCAGATGGGATCGAATCTTTGCATAATTGACTTAAAAACCGCGGATATGGAGCTAAATGTACAGAGAGAGTTGTAGAAGTTTAAAGAGAAGTCATATGTGTTAACTCTCCTCAGGTTCGGATCGAATGTGGTGTCGAAAAAAAGAATGTCCGCGCTAAAGGTAACATTGTAATTATCAAGTTAAATAAATTTTGTCATTATTAACAACATCAATATGAGGTTTACAACATTTATTAATATCACAAACGCATTCACTATTTGACATCTCTCTTTATCAATATATTTCTGATTTCATACTAATAATTTTCAATAAATGAAAATCTGTTAATAAAAATTATTAATTATAAAGAATCTAATTGGTTAAAATTAAAACTAAATATTTTTTAAAAAAGAACATTTTAAATCAATATATTAAAATTTTAAATTACATTAAAAATAAATAATACATTAAAAAATTATTTTAAATCTTTTTACTTTAAAATTAAATTAAATTATTTTTAATTAGTAAGAATCAAAGAAAATATCAATCATCCATATGTGCAGGAGAGGCACATTCCGAATCAACATACAACATGCACAATATCAACACACAATTCAAAACATTCCTCACAGTCATTTTTGCTTTACATTTTTTGTCATACAATATATAAAAGCAAACAAATTTTAAGAGTTGATTTTAATTTTAACATATCTATACTTGTAGGATTCATTATGTATAATATACACAATACAATTTATACATGCAAAACTTTAATTATTTTGTTATTACATCAAAATGTTTTGAAATAATTATATTAAATACTCAATTGGAATATTTTTAAGTGTATTTATAAAAATGATTTCAATTACATCCAAAGTACAAAATTTCCTCTCAAATAAATCAATAATGATTGCAAATTATAATTTAATTTATTTTCAAAAGTCACTCTCTCCCAATAATTTTTAAATTGAGTGCACAGAATTTTAAAGTGTTGTGAAGTTATATCTTTACAATGTCTTCTATGTCCTGCAATGTTACTTCCACATTCATTGTGACTGTGTTCCCGGATTCTCTTACAGAGATGTCGTGAAGTCTCTCCAATGTATGTGGCGTTACACCCATTACATGTATATTGGTAAATGAGATCCGAACACAATCCCAATTGCGTTGGAGATTTATTGCCGAACATACTTTCAATTTTCTGAGTACGGGATATTACTTTTTCTCTAGGCATTCATGAAATTTCTTCTTAAATATAAAAAAAGGAATCCTCTCTTCGATACATGTCTCCAATAAACTAATATCCAATTCATTTCTTCTTAAAGAAGAAAATAATTTCAATTCCTTCTTGAACGGTTGTAGCGCATGAGGAAAATAATTGTGAATAAATTGAAATAAAATTGGCAGATTATTAAAATCAAAATTCGAAAGCCAATTGAAAAATTATTTGTTCTGACGATGAAACCGTCGAAATTCATAAATTTTGATTGGCTTGAAAATTTTTTTGTTTGCCAATTCTATTTATTTTTTAAATAAAGATTATTCGGATTTCTCGCTTGTATTTTTGTACTCTTGTAATACATTAATAAGTTAAAAATAAAAATGATGTTAACTTTTATATAAATGTCCATTTCACAAACTGGCATATACACTATAATATATAAAAATTATACTTTAACAAAACAATTCTCTATATATTACATAACCAATAATACCTCTATAATTTTCCACCCTCCCAAATTTACCACTCTTTTCGAATCCGGGGAAATTGGCAAATTACAGAGGGTTGACCGTATTTTCGATTGATATTTTGAAATAGTTTACCCACCGAATTTACCACATTAAGATGACAAATCCGACATTTGAAAAGCAAGATATTTATTGTTTTTTTTAAACGGACACACAGACAAAATACACTGTTAAATATTTATATATTTCCATTAAATTCCATTTCTTAACGAAAAAAATCTTTCATAATATAAGCGTTTATCGATCGAAAATATAACAATGTCCATCAAACAATTTCCAGTAAAACCATCAAACAAAATTATACACTAAATGCAGGTACCAGAAAGACTCGTACTGAACGCCAATAAAATGTCACAACACCGTTATAAGCAGTCCGTGGAATACCATCTCTCAGATCTGACATGAGACCGAACGAATCACAGATTGCTTGTAACTCACTGATTTGATTGTAAATTATTTTTACTGAAGATTTCCATTTATCGGGATGAGAACGAAAAGAATGCAAATCAACTAATACAGCGTCTTCGATTTGATCGCGCCAGAACTTATCGAAATTGTCAATGTGTAAATAAGACAGATCAATATTTGAAAAATTCGTGTACACATTATTCAGATAGATCGATTTGAGATATTTATTAAAAAATTGACCATTTGATACACCAATTTTTCCAAATGTAGAACTTCGTGATATTTCTGGTCTGATACAGGATCTTGAGCGACGAATAGGAAGAGAACGCATGTAATCATCCCAGAACGCTGGTGGCCATTCTCTCCTCAATTCAAGCCAAGTGGATTTTAAGAGCATCCACCCAAGACCCGGAAAGAAATCGGTTCTGAAGCAATTGTTAATAAAAATTTTTAATATTTTCAATCGAAAATATATCGATTCATTAACATTTTCTTATCACAAATTATTCTTCAGCCGTCGTAAAAACACAAGACAAAATTTCATGCCGTACCAGGATTTTCCGTAAATAAGCTCATGAGCTTGTATTTAGTTTTTATGGTTTTAGGTGCTCCACTTTGTCCCTAAAAATAGGCGCATGTGCTTATTTTTGGAAACTGCCATTTTTACCTCGAAATTGCATTGTATATAAAAAATAAGGAAAAAGAATGTCGTTATTAATAAAAATTTTAATTTATAATATATTTATTTTAATATACTATATTTATTTTTATTGTTTTCTTCAATAAGCTCTTCATCTTTATCAGAAATTACATCTCCTGCTTCAATATTGAATTCTCCTTCTGCTGCAAGCACCAGACCATGTTCATTTTCAGGGATTCTTTGAAATTTTTGTTTGAGTTTGTAATTAATATTTACAATAACTAAAAGTGTTTCAAAATGTTTCAATGTGTGTGAACAAAAATCTAATCTACGGAAGCAGAAATTAAATTCTAATAAATCAATAATATATTAAATTGACGTGTAGCAAGTGTAAAAGGTGCTAAAAACACCTAAAAATCCGTAAAAGTAGAATTGATTAAAAAAATAATTGTGGTTTTCATTTTTCCCATAAATTTCGGGCTTTTGGTTGAAACCACTACAATTATTTTTTGACTAATTTTTTTGATCAATTCATATGGAAGCAAAAAATCAGTTTTTCGTCCCCAAAAATAGGAGCATGTGCCTATTTTTGGCAAAAAAAACTTAAAATATATGGGCTGTCTAATAAGTTCCCGGAATTGTTTAAAAAAACTGACTTATATGAAAAATTCCAAACAATTCTATATTATATTTAAACTACATAATTTCCATGATTAATTAAAAATAGTTTGCAATGTTCATACAATGATAACAATTCTTGACGAAACTTCTCTTCAGGGAGACCGCGGAGCACCCGCACCGCTCTTCCTTTCATCTCATCACCGTCGACGAATTTCGGCCCTCGAAATGAATGTTTCAGGTGATTAAACACCTATCGATCACACTGATTCATGTCAGGGCTATATGGGCTTTGTTTGATGAGTGTCACTCCACGATGATGAAAGAATTACATTGTTTCTTTTGATGTGTAAGGGCGTGCGTTATCGTGTTGCCACAACAATTCCGTGTACTTTTTGGGATGTCTGCGAACATGTCGCCATTTTTCCCCAATTGAACGAACAAATTCCACATAAAGATCTGAGTTCACAGTCTCTCCTGGAGAGCAAATGTCAGCACTTATCTTTTGATCCCCAGTGAATGTCAGCAAGAGAAGAGTTTTCTTGTTTGTCAGCTTCGGGCAGACAACAGTGAGTTTTGGCTGTGTGGGATGACGGCATGCCTGATTCTCCTGTTTCTTGAGTGATGTTTCATACAGAAACCAACTCTCATTCTCTGTCGCCCAATGGTGTAACAGATAATCGATGGAATGATTTTCAAATAAGGCGATGATGCTTTGTGCACATCAAATCCTGTCCCGTTTGTTTGCTTCTGAGAGGTGATGTGGAATCTATGTCGAACAATTCTTTCGCAATTCAAGCTGATTTGTGAAAATCTGTCTAACAGTATCTTTAGATTCACTCACTGCTCTAAGAGATATCCTTGGTTCTTCGTCCACAATCGCTTTGATAATCTGCACATTTTTAGCGGTTGAACATGTGGTTTGGCGGCAGCATCTTGGATCATCAACAAGGGATTGTCTTCCCTCTTTAAATCGTTTGTACCACTCCAATACAGTTGTCTGTGAAGGAACATCCAGGTTAGTATCTTGCAGCTGCTTATATATTTCACATGGTTTACGTCCCCGTAGCATTTCTAAGTAAATGTATGCACGAAAATGTTCTTTCTGTAAATCCATAACGTGTCAACGGTGCAACTTACACTGTTTTAGCAGCAATAATGGGCTGTCACAATGAGAAGAGAGTGGATAAGTGTGTGACTCTATGATTGACCAAAGCAGCTGATTGGTTGCTTCATTCTAATACAATATTTACGTGTATGCATGTGTGTTTGCGTGACATATTCCGGGAACTTATTAGACAGCCTAAGTAAGCGCAGGTGCGCTTATTTTCGGAAAATCCCGGCATTTATGAATAAAATTTAGTTAAAATTACGAGGAGTAGTCAAGACGTCTTTAGACGCGATAAGAAAAGAAAATGGCAACGAAATGAAATTTTTATTATAAAATTACAATGCGACTGAGATTTATCCCTTAGAGCTTTAAACTTTTCCACCGAATATCGAATTTTGATTATGTCACATCTCATAAGATTGTATGAGTTCAAAGCCAGGTAATTTTATGTAATGACATAATATGAATAGGCAATTGAAATTTTAGACAGAATTGCATAAACTGAGCCCAGGGTATATTAGACACTATTGTTTCAGTATCAAAGGAAATACCACTTTAACCGGTTATTTGTATTTTAATAAATCTTACTAAACAATTCGTGTTCTTTATATATATACAAATGCATATCCAAGGAAATTCATAGATAGTCAAACCAAAATATTCTTCGTTTCCTCCTTTAGTTTTGTTGCAGATAGCGAAATGGTATGGGTGTTTTAAAAAATGCACAATAACTGGGAGCTCAATCCGGATTGTATGGTGAATGCTGCAACAGTTTGAAGTCATATTCTTACACTTTGCTATTGTGAAATAACACACGTTCATGGATAATTTTTTATAGAGGAGCCAAAGAGGTGGTATATATAAATTAATAATATACTTAAATATGAAATCATTATCCGAATTTCGATTCTAATAAAGGTAAAATTTTTATATACAAACGTATTATGCATTCGAAACCAATGAAATTGGATATCAATAGCCAATTACTAACATATATGATTATCACATTAAATGGCATATACTTTATATTTAAATTGAAAATAGAAATCTTCAATATTTAAAAAAAATAATGGCAATTTATGCTCTTCATTAAAAACTGAACGCCATTTTTCAAAATTTATTTTTGGTTTTGTAATTAATTTCGGTGGATTACCCGCCACCTTCAGACTAAATTAACATTGACTTTTTGCAGTTTATATATGAGAAAGGTGTTTATGCAATCAATTATGTAATAAATGATCTCTTTGAAAATTGTTTAACAGAAGTTGAGTTTGAAGCTTGAATCTTAATTTTTGGATCCATGGATCTTATTAATAAGGCTTCACAGGTTACTCTCTCCCAGTACTTTTTAAATTGATTACAGAATTTGAAAATCACTTTCTCCGATTTACTTTTTACATTTTTTAAAGCGAAAAAAATATGTTCCGGTGGTACTTAACAATAAATCTGTATAATAGCATCTGTAAGCGTATTATTTTTGAGATCTTATTTTAACATCACTTGTTTTTAAGCGCATTATTTATGAGACTTTCTAATTCTTGTAAACATTGAGCAGAAAACCGGCATAAAAACCATTAGAATTTTGCCGGAGAAGAAGCCGGTTTTTCGGACGCCGAAAACCGGTACATCCATATAAGTAATTAAAATAAAAAAATCTTTATTATTATAATTGTGAGAAATATTTTAAATTTGGTATGTTAAATTTTGTATATTGGTTTAGTATTTGGAAAAGTGTTTCTCCCACCCTGATGGAAAATTGATATTTTGGATGTTCACGATGAATAGTTATTCGAGTATAATTTGAATTTTAAATTACAAGATAGGATATTAAAAAACTTTTAGAATATTAAATCGTTTAAAATTTGAATATTAAAAATTTTAATAAAGTAAATAACTTTTTACTTATTGTTAAATTGATTAAATATGTTTTTCTTCAAATAAAATCACTTAAAAATTAAATTAATTTTTAGATAAAATTATTAATGAAATTATATAAGTAGAATTGTAAAAATAAAATCTGAAAATCATTTAAAATGAAAATTTGTTCGAATAATTGTTTATTAATGACATCAACAAAAATTTATCAATTTAGCGAGATGTCAAATTATGAAAGCTTGGCTGAGAAATGTCCAAAGACAATTGAAATTGCGATGAAAATTAATCTGAGAAAACCCATATTGGTGTTCTTAATAATAATATTGTAAAATAAAAATTTAGACACCTAAAATACGTTTTAGGTTTAATTATATATATAAAACAATAAATTTTAAATTAACATTCTCTGAAGGTGCGTGTGATTTGAAGAAGGGTTTAATGAAAAAAGGTTGCTTCGGATTTTAATTTGCAAGTCCTACGACAAGCGATGAAATTCAAAATAATGACAAAGAGCGCGACGGAGTTCTTTGCGAAAACTAGGGAAATGGCGGAGAAAATCATGTCTTTCCAGTGGACAATCGAGGAGATCGAGAAATGTGTGTTATTGAATTGCAATAACGACGAGGAGACACGGAAGGAGATCATGATTAAATATCAAAGGGAAAGAGGAAATTCAGCAAATCATAAAAAAGTGACGAGCTAAAAGCAAATTGGAAGCAGATCAACGCAGTGAAAGCCTCATATACCAATGTGACCAAACGGAATCTTCGACTAAAGGATAAAACGTTTACGGAGAAACGGAAATATGGAGAATAACGGACCTGTTGGGACTGCCAAGAAGTGGACCATATCGGCATGCACTGCCGGTGTTCCGAATTGATTAAAAATATGTCTAGATTTTTTGTAAAAAAAAATTTAAAAAATAGAAATCAAAATTATTAAATTATTTATAAAGGAAAGTATTTTTTGTAAAAAAATGTAGATGTATAGCGTATTTATTAATTATTAAACGATAACAGTTGTTTTACTCTTCTAAATCTGAAATCCATTTGTGAGTTATTTTCAAATAATAAAAGATTTTTAGAGTTATTCTTTTTATTCATTGATGGTCACAACAAAAAATAAGGATTTCTGTTGTGCTAGAAAATTTTAGAGTTAATATTATTGTTTTGTTTAAATATGCAATAAAAGTGTTGGCTACGTGTTCGGTTTTTTTAAAAATATGGATTTACGTGATGTGAATCAAAGAAATACATTTAAATATTTGGAAAATTAATGTTCTTTTGAGTAATTTTCTAATGTCGATTTATCATTGTGAAGGCAAAATTAAAATTGATCAAGTTTGTTGGGAGTCGGATCATGCTTTGATTCTGTATCAATACTTTGGCCACAAGTTCTCTCGGGGACTCGGCATTTTGTCGGAGAACAAAAATCGAAAACTACCTCCGAACTGCAGTGCCTTTCCAATCCGAATCGGT
This sequence comes from Girardia tigrina, assembly GCA_001938485.1. Lineage (NCBI taxonomy): Eukaryota > Metazoa > Platyhelminthes > Tricladida > Dugesiidae > Girardia > Girardia tigrina. Next base: position 32,535 of record MQRK01242755.1, on the reverse strand, counting down.
CAAACAAAAAAACCGATCTTAATTTAAAATTCGATAATATTACAAATTCAAAAACGAAATCTTTGACGATCGTTTTCAAAAGATTTGTGGGAGAAATATTAAATCAAAGGTTTTAAGAACTGATGAAGCAGTTCGGAATTCAACTAATATTCTCGAGCCATATATTCAAGTGAGCCTCAAAGAAAGGAGCGATATGAGTTGGGCGGACATGTTACCGGAGGTGTAATTTACGTTGAACGCGACAAGACAGAAAACAATCGGAAAAAGCCCGGCAGAGATCCTTATAATTTCCGGAAGGAAAATTGACCGACAAAATGTTACAGCAACAATGAATCACCGCCAAAGGAGAATTGAAGATTTACGGGAACAACACGCCGCAACTTTTAATATCGGAGATAAAGTAGGGGTGAAGAAAGAGATAAGGACGAAAGTGGATGACAAATATGAAGGACCTTATAAGGTAGTGGAGAAGATACATGACAGTAGTTATCGACTGGAGGACGAAAATAAAAAGAAATAGAAATACCGAGCGGATTCAAAAACAGTGTGATGACAGAAAATTTCAAAACAATCCATTCGTATCAATCAATTTCGAAATTCTCAATCCAAAGATTCAATTCCTATTCGTAATTTGAAGATTCAGATTTATCAGATTGATTATCGATTATTTGATCCACTAACCAAATATTCCGATTCATTCCGTATTGGTTGTTTTATTGTATAATATAAATTCTTATAATGGATATTGGTTCTATTGTGAGTGGTGTGCCCACTGATACATTTTTTTCATTTTTCCTTATATTTGGATTCCGTGCCTCTCCATATCTCTATCTCAAACTTTAATTGACAATTTCTGTTATTTTTTATCACCGGTGTTTTGTTCATATATATAAGTGATAAATAAATATGAATATTAAATAATTAAATAAATGTTAAAAATAACAAATAATAATGATAGTGGAGCGGAGAATTGCCGATTTGACCGAACATTTTTGCCATTTTTAGGAATTCATAAATAAAATATATAATTAAATTAATAAATTAAAATGATTAAATAAAATAAATAAATTAAATTAAAATTAATAAATAAATAATTAAATAAAAACTAATTTAAATTAAGAAACTAAATAAAATTAAATAACATAAAAAAAGTTAGAGGCTCAATTAAATGAATCAATTAAATCTATCGAGTCGCGGTTGTCTTTTTTATATAATTCTAATGCGAATTTAGTGGAAAATTATGATTCAGGTGAGATCGGTCTGATTTGTAATCAATTTGAATAGTCTAATTAATAATGTGGTTGAAATTAAGTATGTGTGTGTAAATTATATTAACTTCAATCGAATGGTGAGCCTCTTTGTTTGTGTGAATGTGATTGCGTGTTTGTGTGTATGAATGTAATTTGTGAATGTAAATAATTGATTGGTTGATTGTGTGTGTGTGTGTGAAGAATTTTTTATTGTGAATTGTTCTCACAATAAAATAATTTTTTTTAAAAAAGGAGTCACAATTTTTCAATGCCAATTTAAATCAAATAAAAGTCTTCAGTAAAAAAATGTCTTTGTTTAATAATAATAAAAATAGTTGGAGAAAACGTTTGAAAAATAAAATTTGTCTTAATTTTCAATTGGCAAATTTAAAAATGAGATTCTTGATGATGCTTTCTGAAGTTAAAGTCATTTAAAAGCGATACAAAATACATTAACGTGATGTGCAATTCCGAGAAAGTCAATCAGGCATTTGAGAAAGTAGAAAAGTTAAAAGATAGTTTACAAGCGCGATATGAACTAGATAAACAAAGAGAAATAAAAATAAAAAAGGAGCCAGTGAAAGACTTCAATAATGTCGTGAAGGAATTCGTTAACGTAGAAGAATTCCACAAATGTATCAAACAGAATGAGAATGTATTGATTATTGATTCGCGATCGGAATCAGAATTTGCCGTGTGTCACATTTCTCACACACGAATTCTTAATAGCCCCGCTGATTCTCTGAGTGTTTTAGAAGATGAATCGACAAACATTTCTTCTTCTCCCAAAATATCGTGGAGACACGGCTTCGTTTTGTTTATTCACAATTTGTTTGAATGGATTATGTGGTGTTTTGATTTACGAAAATTTGGCTGGTAAATGTGTTTTTGAATGAAAAATAAATGTTAAAAATAAATGTTATTGTGTAATTGCACAGTACTTTTGAAATAATATACTTCACAATACACTTAGTTTCAAAGACTTCATCGGAAAGACGATATTATAATTATCACTGATCATCTATAAAAATAGTATTTAAAAATTCTATTTCCGGTGTTTATTGGGACGCTTGAAGTTTTGCCATTTTAATATAAAATAAAAACTGTCATTAATAATCAATAAAATCCTGAAAATTTTTATATTTACTGATAAAATCTCCGATTAATTAGCATTTTATCATCTTACACATGGCATTATAATTGCATATGATGGAAGATGAATTCTGAAACTTGTACAATAGGGTTATGATTTTAGCACTTTTTTCTCCCGATTTTTTTCCTCCTCTCTTTTATTAACTTTTGTACGTAGATCACATTTTCCCATTCTTTTTATTAACTTTTATATATATATATATATATATATATATATATATATATATATATAT
>MQRK01242755.1:16309-29850 GCA_001938485.1 Girardia tigrina | reverse complement strand
ATATATATATATATATATATATATATATATATATATATATATATGTTATTCCAGTTTGGAAAAAAAAGTTTAAACTAATTTGCAAGTTATATTTAAAAACATGTTCCATACGATAGCTAAGAGATTGCCTACAATTTCTAGTGTAAACTAAATAACTATAAAGCGATAATACATAATTAATTTCCACTAAAATGACGTAATTGAGTCATATATGGGACGTTCTTTAAATAATATTTAATTTCCCACTCATTCAAGTACATTGTCACGTCTAAATTATCTATGAATAGTGCTGAGGGAAGTTCAAAAACATGGCTAAAGAATTTGAAAAATCAAATAAGAAGGCGACCTGTAATTTCTTTGCGATTGATTCAATTAAGTGAATTGTGCAAATGCCGAAAAAAATGAATCTTATAGGAAGATATTTGTTGTTGTATGAAACATGTAAGAGAAAAGCAGAATAAAGATAGTGAATGAAATGAAAGATCTAAAGAGTAAGCTGAACTTTCCTGTGATTTCAGAACAGCTAGTGATAAAGATAATTTCCATCTTAATTCATTCTTATGAGATCTACCGTAAGAAAACAAGTGAAAGTTTTATGAAAAACCTCACAAGAATCTTCGATTTTACCAAAGACGGAATTGTGCTTTGTTGAAAATACTAAAAGGTCTTTAAATATATGACAAAAATTAAAATTATAAATGATCAGAATTTAGTTTCACATGCTGAAATATATACAGAAAAAAAACAAAAACTACCGATAAAGAGTTGAATAATCCGTCTGATTAATTATGGATGGACGTCCATTATCATTAAAAGCGGAAACACAATACAATGTAGAATCTTCCTTTAACAATCGATAAGTTGCAGAAAAATATTCAAAAAAATCAGGTGCAATATCGAGATCATCCTCAATAATTATAAGAGCATCAGCAGAAATTATTTTTTCAAAAACATAATCTATCGCTAGTTTGAAATGAGCAGAAATTTTGTAATAACCTGAAAATAATAAATATAGGCCTTAAATTTCTACATGGAAATTATGATTTCATTAGTTAAACAAAACTCAAACAATTCATTAGCCGAAAATATAAATAGAAATTAATTAATTGTTATTTTTTCATACTTCAATCGATATGATCATTGTATAGGATAAGAGAGCAATTGGAAATCAAACAATCCATAAAAATAGTGACAAGGTTATATTAACATTTACGAGATTCAAAATAGATCAGAAGTGGGTAAACTACGGCCCTCAGGGATATGTTACTATCTTACGTCTATGTTAATTTTGTTCGACTAGAATTTAAAAACTGAATATCCTGATATTCTCAACCACAGAAGCGGTCGCAAGCGAAACATGGGTAAGACATTGAGGCAAGTATGGAATCTCAATGAAAAAATAAGTATGTTCCTGGCGATTAATGATATTGACTTTGCCTTTAAGAGACTTCTTGTTGTCCATTGACATGGAAAAATAAATTAAACTGAATAACAAACAATAAAATGGTTTGTTTGTTTATGAAATATATAAGCATGTTAAATCATTTCAGACAAAACTGAAATGATTTCAAACCCTGAAGATAAATCAAAAGGACCGATAGGCCGCGCTTTCACGGTCTGTATTCGTACTTAAAATCAAAATCAAGTGAGCTTTTCCTCTTTTGGTCCACACCAGGTTTCTGTCCTGGTTGAGCTCACCTTTGAACATCTGCGTTACCCTTTGACAGATGTACCGCCCCAAATAAACACTGTCCTCAGAACAGTTCGAGAGCATCCGAAGATTACCCCCTTTTCTCATTAAATAAATTAACCGAAGTTTACTTTACTGCATTACTGAGTTAGTAAAGAAACGATCAAAGTAGTTCTTTAAACAAATAGGTGAAAACAGGTTTTATCGTTTCTCATTACGGAAACAGCAAACGATTTTTGTGAAATTGCTAAAAATTAAAAGGTTTAATTTTGATTCTCTTTAAGCCTTGTTCGTGTAATTTAGCAATATTTTGTTAAAGAGCACTGTAAAAATTTTCCAAAATGAACTGACATAAGCTATTTTGTAGCCATAAGTTTACCTTTATTTGAATATGAAAATATCCTAATAAATAAAAAATTATAATAAAAAAGTGTTAGAATTTATTATTATTTTGCATCCATTTACAATGTTATATTCATTTATTTTGCCTTTGTTCAGTAATTACATTATCTGCTTCATTAGTGTCGTCATTTGAAATATAATTTTCAATTATATTGATTCACATTAACATCATGTGGTTATATAGTTTAATAAAACTGTTGAATAAATGTGTATTTTCATGCGTATAAGACTCAACTCAGTTTAACTTGTTTACATTCTTATATTAACAGTTCATTTTATTCTTTTTTACTGCACCTTGTCTGTGAAAAATGCATTTATTATAAGAATATCAAAAATATCAATCACTATGGCGCGTTTTTGTGTAAAAATACGATAATTAATTTTTCAATTTTTTTAGTATTTTAAATAGCAATATCGTTAAAACATATTTTTATACTGATAACTTATTACTAAAAAGATATTTTTTAAATATATTAACGTTTTGAAAACTTTAATAGCATTTAAAATATTCACACTTTATTTAGAATTTTGAATATATTTTGCTGCAGAATAATTAATAAAAACCATAATTACTAAAAAATAAATATTTTATCAGTTAAACTTTGATTATCCGACAATTGAATTGAATTGCTGGTGTAATTACATTGCTACAGTTAGAATGTCAAATGGGTACGCACAGTTTAGTCTTTGCAAAATATTTTAGAGTTAAGTATGTAGATAACAAAAAAATGGAAAAAATTATTTTTATAGAATCTAAATTATGCACTTTAAATAAACTTTAATCTAGAATCCATTATTCAAATTGAAAGTTTAAATAAGTTTATTGATATATATATATATACCCCCAAAAAAATTGTAACCCGGGTTCACGATTTTCGCGTCACTAGTAAAAGTAATATTGACATTTTGAAGAGATGTTGAAACATGTTTTACTGAATCCAGAGCCCACAAAAGATATTTTTCAGAGTGGAAATACCTGGTGAGAAGCCGTTATTCAAGATGAGATCAGTGATTTCTCATCAGCAGATCTTCCTTGTTGTGTACTACTGCATTTTTTTAAAAAAAGCATATAATTTCAATGTAAAATTATAATTAACAAAATATGTAAAACAATGAATTTGTTAAAATGTTTCTGATTTACGACTTGTGAAATGCCTATCGTAGAGAAAAAGCTCCTTCAAGATTGATTGATACTCATCAAAACAACATTCAATTACTGCAGAAGATTAAAGGTACTAAGTTACTCTGACCAGCTGAGAATAGTTATTCGTGTATACAAATTATGATGATGTTTCCGTACTGGATATTTCACTTGAAAACGTTTTAAATTCAATATCAATTTATGACGAAAATGATTTACTCTTTTGTCGGTTACATTCGACGACGGATTGATAGTTTCATTTCGTCGATACGTCATTGTAGCGAACGGTTTAATATGACATTTGTTTGAATAAATGAAAGCCATGTTGGCGGTAAAACGATTTTCAATTTAAAATAAAGATTTCGTTAAGTCGCCACAATTTTGTGACCAAAATGTCAAATCCGCAAATTCCTCAGCAAATGTTGGTGGTTAATCATGATGTTCGAATCACCACGCTGAATGCCAACCCATAAGCGGAAGATTTCGATTATTTTATTGAAATTTTTGGAAATGAACTGGTTTTAAACGAGTCGCCAGAAAATCATAAACTACTTCATCTGCAAAATCATTTGTGTCACGATGGATTGAGCATATTCAAAGGTTTACCGGATCCTAAAGATACCTATGCAAAAACAGTGGAAGGTCTACAGGAATCTTTTAAACAAAGGACCAGTATATTAACGTCGTGGTTTCTACCGTGCAGTGCAGATACCTACGGAAACAGCTACGGAGTTGGCATGCAGGGTACATCGGTTGGCCCAGAAGTGTGCTTTCCCCAAGGAGTACCTCGAGCAAGCAATGAGAGAAGTGTTTGTATTTGGTGTCATCCACAAAGGTATGGCGGAAAGACTGATGGACGTAGATGTTCAACAATTGTCATTCGCGGTGGCACAAGCACGAGCTGAAAGAATGGAAAAAGCGTGACAGGACATCAGCGGAAAAACTGGTCGAATCGCAGCCTTACAGCACTCTAAAAAACTAATTGTAGTCGTTGCGGTGAGTCGCATATGGAGAACAAATGTCCTGCATTTGGAAAAAAGTGTTTGGGAAGTAGACGTTTTGGTCACTACAGAGCACAGCTATGACTTAGCCAACAAAATGGGTTTAATTGGTAGTAAAATTCAATAAAAAATAATGGACACCAGAAAAAACAATTTGTTTTAATCCATTCCTAAATAAATAACGTTTGTGTCTTTTTTGAAATCATACAAAATATTTTTCTTATGCAATCGCAGAATATTAACTTAAATATTAATTTTCCAATTGTCAATTCGAAAATCATGACAACTTTGCACGATAAAACCATATTATCGTCGTGTGATTCGTTAAAAAAAAGAAATCAAATTCTTGGTTTATTATTATGATGATCGGAATTGTAAACTAAAGAATCCATTGACGAGGACGATCGGAGTGAAACACGATTTGTGCAATTTCGACATTATCAATCATGACCGAGACATCTTTGTTTATGCCATGTCTTCGGAGACCTCGGAACAATTCGGGGGTTTGGCTTTCCAGTAGACTCTAACGGTTTTTCATTGCCTTGGGCCAGGTGGCGGCCGTGATACATATGTCAAAACGCAACCCATTAACGGTAGAATAATTATCTTAATAACGTGTTCTCGAGATTTAATCGCGCAGATCAACAACCCCCCAAAGTAATGTAGTATTTTAAGCGCTATCTAATACTTTTTGAATATTTAAAAAAAATTAGCATATAAAATTTTATTGTAATTTTACAAATCACAACTGAAGCTCCAACAAAAGAGTATTTGCGGGAAGTTCTTTTATTCATGTTTAACTCGAAGAAAAGTGCAATCGATTCTCAAAAAAGTGAATGCTGAAGTATATAGCGAAGATAAATAAATAAAAAATAATGGACAATTTGTTGCGACCAGACTGAGACATCATTTAACAAATTCACTGCCAGAATCTGAAATGGTTTAAGAAGTTCAGAGAAGGCACTTTTAATCTGATCAACAAAGACCGCGGTAGAACACCAAAGCACTTTGAATGAACTGCAAGCCTTACTTGATGAAGATGATGCCAAAACGCTACAACAATTAGCTGACCCATTAGGTGTCACTCAGGAAACAATATTAAATCGCTTGCATGACATCGGCAAGATTGAGAAAGAAAGACGATGGGTGCTGCATGAATTGACTGAATGGCATCAACAAAATCGAAGAACAACTTGCGAAGCTTGCTTGACCGGCAGCAACGCAAGTCATTCATGCATCGAATTATCAATGGTGATGAAAAGTACATTTATTTCGATAATCCAAAACGAAAGAGATAATTGACAGACCCAGGAAAGACGCCAAAGATGACTCCCAAACATCCATGGAAAGAAGGTGCTGCTCTGCATATGGTACGATCAGAAGGGTATTGTTTTACGATAAATTCTGAACGACAAAGTTCATAAAATTAAAGCGGAGGTCAGTGAATTAGCGCCAGGGTCAGTCGTTTGAAATTCAGTACAAAATAAATGCTTATGAAAAAAACAATAGAATTTACCGAAATGAGGAGTTGTTATTGCTGTAATAGAGAATGTCATGAAGACTTCCAACAGCTCTGCATCCAAGCTTTTCGGAATTAGTCGATCTGTCATCATTGACTGGAGAAAACAAGAGAAACAATTACAAGATGAGACCCAACTACTTTCTCTGATAAGTAAGATAGAACGCATGTGTGATAAAGGAAAGGTGTGATGAAACTAACTTCAAAAGAATTAGAGGAACTATTTGCGTTGTATGAGGAAACATATATTAAGAAGAAAGTCTTGGTTCCTCAAAGACATTTGGTGGATAAAGCCAGAACAATCTATAACAGAAAAACAGCAATTGGTGAGTAGTTAAATGAAGTGAAAATGAAGTTTTCAAAAGATTGTATGAACAAATTCCTGACTTGACACAACATTGTACAGAGCCGTACCACAATTATTTGCAAAAAGTCACCATAAAACTACATTGAAAAGCTTGTGTCCTTTATTCTTTTTATTTCCAAGAAGCGACAGCAAGAAAACTATGAACTGGAGATGATTTATAATATATTAACTAGAATTTTAATTCCGAACACCGAAATGTGAAAAACCATTTGAAAAATTAGAGCGACAATGCTTAATTAGAGTGGCATATTCCATTAGACCGACATGATGACCACTATTCGAAACAATAGACAGACATGTCGCTCTATTAGAAGAAATACGGTAATTGATAATTTTATTGGAAAATATTTTCATTTGAATAACTTGGAAAATGGTTCTTATTTGTTTTCATTAATTAAAGAAACAATAACTAAAGTCAAATTAATTTGTTGCGACCAGACTGAGACATCATTTAACAAATTCGATCATTTAGTTTTTATCGAAATGAAGACGAAACAAATTCACGAGACGAATTTCTATATCAAAAGGCACGGTTTCCGAAAATGTAAAAAAAGTAAATCTGCTCCACAATGATTTACAAAAAAAGCAGTCCACCTGCTGAACGTTCGAGAGAATTATTTTTAATCAATTTTTTTTAATTCACGAGCCTCGTTGCTTTGTATTTGTTTTTAATGTAGGATATTTTTAGTTTATTTAAACAAATTCTTTGTGTGTTTTTTTTATAAATTCGAATATCATATTCACAATAGGTTTTTTATTATTTTTAATTGTTTGATTAAATTTTTGAGTTTTTATTTTTTTTATTTTGTAAAATTCACTACATCATCATATAAAGTTTATTTAACCAAAATCAAAATGAAATTGAGGAAAACAAGCGAAAATAATTGGCAAAAATGTTTTCAAACGGACGTTTATTTGAGATTAACAGCGGCACGAATCGGAATTCCAGCGGAACATTAGAAGCAGATACGATCGGTAGATGATGTCAGTAAATCATATACGAAAATGTCAATTGACTATTTCGTTGTGATTGATTTTGAACATTTTTTGAAATTAAGTTCAGTGAACTATTTGATTCGAGTTCGAAAAAGAATTATTATTAGATTGTTTAAATCGATCAATTTTGATTTTTAGGAGCGATTATTTTGTAAAATTTGATTCGGCACATTCATGTTTAAATAATTTAAGCCATTATTTTTAAACGTTGGAAAATAAAATTTACCGATTCTGGAATTTTCTTTTTTCTTCGGTCATTATTTTAATTCAAACGAGAGTAATTTTCAAATGTCGAAAGAAAGATTAGAGAAAGTTAATGAAACGACAACGGAATTATCAAAATTTAAGACATTTGCCAATGGAAATCGCAATTCCACCCAGAAAGGTAAATTCAATAAAGTGATTCTTTTCAAAACGTTTAAGCGACTCGACTTGTGACTAGTAAAATATTTTAACGACTGCTTGAAGTGTACCTGCATTTCTAAATAATGTAGGAAAGAAGCCACGAGTAATTATAAACTTGACCTTTAACGGTTGCACGCCACCATGGGTTCGGTCTTTATAGAAGCGGTCATTATCTCTATTGATTGGTGTTGATGGTACTCGATGGCCCGCTGATAGGACCTACATGATGGTTTATTGGGCACCGATTGTTTGGATTAAATCGAGTGATCGATGAATCCAGCGCGGTTGTCAAGTGCAGAGACGCGGTCTCCGTATTCGGTCGACCGGAACGGTTTGAGCGTCACAATTCGATATCGATCGCTTTAGAGGTAGTAATCGACCGGGAGCAAATCGACAACGGTTAGCAGCGGCTTGTTGTTGACAACGATAAAATTATCCAGAGTCATCGATTGAATTGAAGCACAGTAGCGCAAGCATCTCCCTCCTGACATTTCCCGTGGAATGTATCAGCAGTCTTTTCAGGCGACTAATCTTCCTAGTTCCACAACAAATTTAATTACAGAAATTGATCCCACTTTCACGAACTTTGCAATTGTAAGGATAATCAAAACGAAAATCAGTCAATTCGACAGCCAAACAGCAAGCGAAACAGGAGCTATCATCTATCATTCATTGAAAATGCACACACTGTCACTATTAAAAAATTAACCTCGACAAATTTAACATATCCATCAAAAACAGTTGTTTTACCATAAATTCTGAACGACAACGTTCATAAAATTAAAGCGGAGGTCAGTAAATTTGTGCAAGGGTTGATCGTTTGAAACATAGTACAAAATAAATGTCTATGAAAAAACAAGAGAATTTACCGAAATAAGGATTTGTCATTGTCGGCGGCTTTGGTAGCAAAATTTGGAAAAAAAACAGCATTTTATTATTTTGATTGTTTTCCATTGTAGTGAATTGTTCAATGTGATCGAGTGAATTATAATTGTATTATTTATCATTTAACTGTGAAATTATTCATTAAAATTGTATTTCATCATTTTAATAAGAAATTAATGTGTATTTGTGAAATTTGAATGTAAAAAAGGGTCAAAAACATAATGGTTAAAAAATTATTATGTAAAAAAATATTTTATTTATTTTTGTTATTATTATTGGAATTTTGTTTGAATGAATAAAAGGTTGAAAAGAAAAGATTTGAATTGAAATAGATTTTATCAATTTTTTTCGAATTTTGATTTTTGTTATTATTCAAATGCTGTTCCCAATGATGTTTATGTGAGGATTTTACTACCTAACTATTATGTCGAAGTATTTATGGTCGAGTTGGGCGAGGCGATCAAGGGCGATCCGTTATAATATTACCTGGTGGTCGAGGGAAACGACGACGAACCGAATGGCGGAGTAATCCAGAATGCGACGCTGATAATCGATCGGAGATTACGACGTGTAAGATAAAATTGAACTATTCTCCCCAACTCCACCACCACACACGACTACAGGGGACCGCTACCGCGCAGCGCTCGCTCTCTTATTAACAGTTGTTCCGATATTTGTTTACCCCAAACAACGAATTGGAAGTCGCAACTCAACGACAGGGAAAGGCTCAGGAAATTCATGACAGGAACCTGGTAATCTCGCACATACCAGATCTCATAGCTCTAATCGATTTAGCTGTATTCAACAATTGTTTATATTTATTATAACCGTTCAGTGTTTGGAATTTGAAATTGACATTAATTAATTCTTATTAACCTATTTCGACCATGTTTTTCATAAATAGTAAATGGGTTGTTTTTCTACAATAAAAGTTATTCGAATCATTTATTTTTTGTCTCATTCAATCTTTTCTTTGTATTAAATTTTCAGTGACATTTGGATGATATTTAAAAAATGAATAGATTTTCTTTTGGTGAAATTGTTTTTGTAATAAAAATAGTCGTGATAAAAAAAAGTGTGAAAAACGATCAACAATAACAAAGCTAAAAGAAAAGGTTTTTTTGAAAATCGTAAAATACATAAAAATTGTAATTCATTCGATTTGTTTAATCGAATTAAATAGTTGTTAAATAAATAAAATCGTTGTTGATTATTACAAAAAAACCACCGATATAAATAAAAATAATCCAAAATCGACAATGGACGATTTTGAATGGCAACAACAGAAATCTGGTAAACAAAGAAAATCGAACAGTGTTTCTGAAATTCAATCTCTCTTAATTTCGACAGGCGATAATCAATCGCGAAGTAATTTGGTTAGAAATAGAAATTTCGATCCGAGAAACGATAATGTAAGTTTGGAGGCGCGAATATTGTTGAAAGGAAAAACAAGAAAGTTTTGACAGAAGGGTTTCTATAAGTATCTAGTGAACGTATTAATAAATGTCTATGATTTTTACAGTATAGATAACATATACATATGTGAATGATTTTGTAAAATATAATTCAAAAATAATCAATTTTTCCTATTGTAGGAAAACTAATTTCAAAATATTAGTTAACAAATTGTTTCGAAAATAAATATTATTTTGCAATATTGTTTGAAAGTTGTATTTTCATTGCGCTAAGAGGAATTTGATTCAACGTGATATTCGAATGATGATATATTACTGCTGGAAACGTAATTTGAATCCCCCTCTATATGTAAAGAGATGAATGCAGCAGTTGGAAATGGTGCTGTTAGTGAGAGCACTTGCCGTCGATGGGTAACACAGGTTAACAACAGCGATTTTAATGTGGTAGATCTACAGCGCTCTGGAAGGCCGTCAATCAACATTGATGACGCTATATTGCAATACAGCACACGTCGCTCCATATCACTTGAGTTGGCAATATTCCCGGAGACAGCTCGAAATCATCTCATTCAGATGGGGAAAAGCTGCCTGTGTAATCGATGGATCCTACATCTATCCTCTGAACAAATGGCTAATAGAGAAATAATATGCAATGAGCTGTTAGCAAAGCAATCGGCATTTGATTTTCTTGGACAAACCCCCCCCCGAGGACGAAATTACAACTCCGCGGAAGAACTTCAAGTGGTGTTGGAGCGTTGGATTGAAGAGAAACCTCGCAGTTTCATCACCAAATGAATTAAAAAATTCCCAGAACGGTGGGAGAAGTGCGTGGCTCACAATGGACAATACTTTGAACATAATAGAGATGATGATGAAAATAACAGTTAATGCTTATCTTTCACTTGTCTATAAATCGGTCAAGACTTTCTGGATAGACCTGCATTAATAAATGGATGAAATTTTCGTTGTCGGCAGATATCGAACAGATGATTAGTGACAAAATCAAATCGTTATCGTTTGTAATTGATGGAGTGTTGCGTAAATTGTGGGATTGTTTGTTTTTCCAGTTCAAATCAATATTTCTCCACATTAATACCTACAATAACGGGTTTCAGCTTAAAAAAGAGGCATTTTCTGTTGCGATTTTAGCAAGTCTTCATCGGATACCGGCAGTTGGTATTGACCGCGTTAACATTCACGGTGAGATCAGTTTTTCCAACACCCCTTGTCTCGGAATCACGCTTTACCCTAGCCGGGACTCCGCGACCGCGCTGGGTCCGCTCGTACACCAACAAGTTTTATTAAACAATCAGTTTTTGTTATCACAAATTATAATTAGTTTTTCTTTATTATAAATAATTTATATGGTGATTTTAATATTTAACAAGTTGAATGTGATGGCTGAAACTGCCGACTGCCCGCTGATGCGATTATGTTTGGGTTGCTTTAGCATCAGTGCCTCTCGAAATATCGAAGTGGGAGGTTTTGTGTGTGTGTTTATCGATGTGCTCTACACGTTAGCGCAATAAAATTCACGACCCACATGTGGGTCGGTTCGCAGCCCAGTGTGAGATTTATTATGCCTCTGTGATAAGACCCACATATGGGTCGTGCGACAATTTGCTGACAAATTAATTTTGCAATACTTTTTTTTGATTTCACAACGTATTTTCTTGTATTTTCAGTCCGTTCATGATGGAAACATCTCGTTTTTATGGTGTGTAGTGATTTCTTAAATCACTTATTCAAAAGAAAAAAATTATAATTAAAAAAATCTCTTAATTTTCATTAAGTTTAAAAAAAATGAAAAGAAAAATTTATAAACCAAAAAAATATTTTAGCCGAGATATATATTATAAAAAAGCTATTTACACGACGTTGAAAATAAAGAAATACAAAAACAAATCAAGATAAAGAATTTGGTTTAAAGATTTTTGTTTTCTGACTTAAAGTTTAAAAATGATCATTAAATCAAACTCAAAAAAACAGTCTTTGTTAATCAACGTTTCTGATGTAGATTTGCGTTTGAATAAATTATTTCTGCATTCTGTGTTATCATTATCTATGTGTATCGTTTTTTTTGTCCGGATAATTTCGAGTGCGGATTACAAACGGGGAAATATCGATTCCCCTTATTTCAATGAGCCACGGTCTGATGGCGGCCGCGAAGTTCACGATGATTATTAATCACCAATTATGATGTTTTCGATTTAAAAATCGATCATTCATCAGTCACCGTTGTATATTGGAATGACATAACAAGGAGAAAAATAAGTATGTGTGCGGTTTGCCTTTGGTGTGTTTGTTGTGTGAGTGGATTCGTGAATTTGTGTTTTTTTATAATGGAAATAATTGGTGACTGCATGTGTATATTAATGTATGTATATGTGTTTGCATGTAAAGAATTGTTCACAATTCACAATTTTATGTCAATTACAATAACAACAATTCTTTGTTTTGAAAAATAAAGCTTTTCTCACGTTAAAAATAAAAAAATTACATTTTGGAAAAACGAATTCGATTCTCTTTGTTTAAATTGATAAAAACAATGTTAATTATATATATATATATATATATATATATATATATATCGTTTGAATTTGAATATCAATAATGCAAAGTTTGATCTATATTCAACTGGCACCAAGAATCGATTTTTAAAAATTCAAAGATAACTCGATTGAATCAAGTTATATGAAGTAAAAAAAGATTGCTGAGTTCGGTATTGATTTTTCAAAAAATGGCGACAAAATTGTCTTTAAATATAATGAATTTAATAGAAAGGGGTTTCAGTATAAATCGTTCAAAACATATATTATTTCTGAGTAGGGATGTGCCGGAATCCGGCTCAAATCCAGCCGGAGTCGGTTTTCGACCCTTTTTACAAATCCGGCTCCGGCCATAATTTGGCCGGTTTTATGCCGGATTTTGTAAGGGTATACAGATGTACAAATAAGCAAAAAAAACAAATTTAATTAAAAATGTAAAATTCAAGTACAATTTAGAAAAAAATGAAGTCAATTTTAGAAATTTTTCAGTTTTTTTCTAAAATTTACTGGAATTTTTAATTTTCTCTAAATTTTCACTTCAATTTTTTGAGTCACAATGCACATCTACATATATATTTCCTAAATTTAGTCAACGTGTATAAAGAAATAAACAATTCAGGCACATCGATTATTTTTTTATATAAACAATATTGTATTTCTAGGGATGTACCGGTTTTCGGCTCCAGCTCCGGAAAACCGGCTATCCGGCCATTTTTTCAACTCCGGTACCGGCTTCGGCTCCGGCAAAATTCTACCGGTTTTGATGCCGGGTTTTTGATCAATGTTTACAAAAATAAGAAACTCATAAATAATTCGATTATAAAAAACAAATGATGTTAAAATAAGATCTCAAAAATGATGCCTTTACAGATGCAGTTATATAAGAATTACTATTTGTGAGATATTATAGAATTAAATTAATTAAATGAAATATTACGCAATCACCAAATTTAGAATAATTCTAAATTTGTATTGTATAACAATTACGGGATCGAGAACAGAGTTAACCTTTGACTCTCCATTTATTCTGTATATAACTGATGTATGTATGTTTGTGATTTAGTTTATTTAAATATATTTTAGTACCGATCTTTTGTCTTCTAACATGGCGACCTACGCAAATTTCCTCAATCATATGATTCCGGAAGCGTTCAATGGACAACAAGACATC
>MQRK01242748.1:0-18335 GCA_001938485.1 Girardia tigrina | reverse complement strand
ATATATATATATATATATATATATATATATATATATATATACAACTTTAGACATAGTTGTACCATGAGGGTACTTTTTTACTTAAGGTCGTTGATTCATGTATTACTAAAGAAATTTTATTCCTCGATTCAACAATTTTTGGAGACAGTTTTTTTCATTTCGTCACTTGTATGATTCACGATGTTAAATACACTTAATTTGAGTGAAGAATATTACCCATTTCGATTCCGTTGAGTTCCTATAAATCAATTTCAGTTTCAAAAAGATGAAAGGATTCATTTTCTTTTGCAACTTAATTGTAATTGTATTTTCATCAGACAAAGACTTTGAAAACATTTTCAATATTTTTTTTGTTGCTTTCAGAAACAATTTTTAATGCTGCTTTATGTGCAAACAGATTCTTAATGATTGAAAATTATTTTACAAGTGACGACAACTGTTCATTTATATCTTTTCCGAAATATGTTATTTCATTGGTGGTCCAATGATAATCATACTGAACGAATAAATATAATTACAAAAAATATAATTAAACTATATTCTATTGTATATCAGTAGAAGCACTACATTATGTTACTTATTATTTTCATAGAAATTTTGTGAATAGTTTGAGATTTTAGGGATTGTTTGATTTAATGTCGACCAATTTTCTTATGTGGTTTTTAGTTTGAATTAATTATGGGAATTATATGCTTGAAAAATTGTGCTTTGTGATATATAAATCAGTGATGTGAAAATGACGGTAAAATTATCGAAATATATTATATTTTGAAATTGTGTTCTTTTTGTTTTAGTTTTAATTTACATTATATTTACATTTATTCACATTCTTTTTTAAATTAATATTATTTAATTTTTTTATAAAGGTGATCGTTTACAACGTTGGGAGTCCGCTTAAGATATATAATAATACTCAATATTTAATTATTTTTTAAAGATTTAATATTCAATATATCTTCGAAGTCTTTTTTAATTTAAAATAATTTTGTTTAACAAAGATATTATTTAAAAATTTTGTGCACAATAATTTTGAAATTCATATTGTTATATAAAAACATTTAATTTACAAGAAAGTTTATAGACGGCAAGACGTCCGTCGAAAAAAACATTTTTTTAAATTTAGTAATTTTTTAAAAGTTTTTTACGCTTCTCCTGAAAGTTTTCAATAAAAAGTCACTCAATTACTTTGTAATTTTTAGTTAAATTTTCATCAAATTTGTGATTTAATACTTTTAATTTTAATACTTTAATTTTATACCCGCATGTAAACAACTCAGCAACAGGTATAAAAATACCCAAAGGGCAGCAGTCATATTCCTCCACGTGGTCGATCTGGACAACTGCTTCTGCAGGCTAACGATATGACAACAACTCACGATCTCAAGAGCGGCACAATAATT
Organism: Girardia tigrina; assembly: GCA_001938485.1. NCBI lineage: Eukaryota > Metazoa > Platyhelminthes > Tricladida > Dugesiidae > Girardia > Girardia tigrina. The sequence goes on along the minus strand of MQRK01242748.1, from coordinate 16,935 downwards.
ATTAAAGCATAAATTTTGATGAAAATTTAAATAAAAATCTAAAAATAATTGAGTGACTTTTTATTGAAAATTTTCAGGTGAAGTGTAAAAATCTTTTAAAAAATTACTAAATTTTTAAATGATATATAATATCTACTTACAATTGCAAGTAGTAGATCTTTGAGCGTGACGTACAAACAATTTTTTATTCTATTATAAAATATATTTTTTTAAAAGAAAATTAATAAAAGATTAATTTTATTTGAAATTGCTTTTTAAATTATATTTAATTATTATATTATTAAATGGAATATTATTACATAAAACATATCTTAATATTTATAAATTGATTTTAGAACCACTATATATTATTTTCAATGTTTTATAATCAAATTTAATAAGATAATATTTGATGAAATAACATTTTTCAAAATTATAAAGTGATTTTTCTTTAATAATTAAAATTTTATTTTAATTTAGAATAATTTTATTTAACAAAGAAATTGTTAAAATTTTTGTATAATAATTTTAAAATGTTAATAAATAATTCATATCGTTAATTAAAAAACATTAAATTTATTTTTTAAAAAACATTTTAATGAAAGAAGTCATAAAATATCAACTTTTGAAACTTTATTTAAATATGTTTATTAAATTTCATTTCATTAATTATTTCACATAATAATTATATAAAAAATGGATTTTTTTGAACACGAAATACATAGTTTTATATTATTTATAAATTGATTTTAGAATCACGAGATTTTATTATCAATGTTTTATAATCAAATTATTATATAATATATCATGAAAAAAACTGATTTTAAATTAGAAAAATTTATAAAAAAAATATATATAATTTAATAAATCAATCATGTTATTGTTAAAAATAATTGAAAATGGTTTTGTAAATTTTTTTCAAACTTTTATTACTGTTAATTTTTTAATCAACCATCACAGTTATTCTTATATAATTAAAATATTTTAATTAATAAATTATAAATTATTTTTTTTAAATATATACAAAAATTATAATCAATAATAAAGTTTAAAACATGAAGAATTAAATTTTAAATTGTAAGTTTAATTAAATTTGTTTGAAAATAATAATTAAAATAAATAAAAAAATAATTTTTATAACTTGTAAATTAAGATACAAAATATCTGTTTAACTAAATGGAATTTTTCAATTCACAAGTTTTTGAGACGACTCTTACAATTGAGAACGACCGAATATTCTTGAAGACTCTCTCCGCAGATGATTTAAATAATTTAAAACTGCTAGATCAATCTATTTATCCTTTAAGATATGATTCTGATTACTATCTAAACTTACTGTTGAATAATGAGTGCACCATCCTGGCATATAAGAATGAAGAATTGATCGGATCAATCAGTTATAAGATACGCGATAAAAAGAATGACTGGACTGGACTTGTTTTGAAGAAATGTTACATTAAATTATTTGGTTGTTTGGAAAAATACCGAAGACATGGAGTGGGTTCGCTTCTGTTGAATCATGTAATTAAGATTGTTGAAGGAATGGAAGATGTTTTCTCTATTTATTTACATGTTCAGGCAAACAATTATGGCGCCATGCAATTTTACAAAAAAAATTTATTTATTGAAAAAGAATTAGTACAAAATTATTACACAAATATTGATCCGAGTGATGCGTATTTATTTGAAAGAAAATTATAATAAAGATAGTTCATTTTCGAATTTGTCTCTTAATATTTATATTAAAAGTTAAAAATAATTAATTAAAATTTTTTGTTTAAATAAATTTTTGCTGAGATTAATTACAAAAAACTAAAGCCTTTTTTTCAAAGATATTTGTTTTCTGTGTTCGAAAAAAATTGAATTTTTACTACTTTTGACTGAAAATAATATTGAAATCATTTAAAAATTATCTTTATCTAAATGTAATTTAATGTTTCTTTAAGAAATTGTTGCAAAAGATCGAATAAAAATTTGAAGTCAAATAAAAATCCCTTTATTTAAAAATTTTTCGATAGTGGTTTCCGATATTCTCAGTATTTCTGCTAATCCACGAGTCTCGTTAGAAGATCTATCGGTGCACTCTTGTTCTTTGAGGTGGAAATCACCTGCTCTGAACTTAGAGAACTACTTGAAAACTATTCTGTCAGATAAAACATCTCTGTAAACCCAATATATCCTGTTTCTTTCTTAAGTAGCGTTCTTACTTTTCCTGAAATAGAAAAGTATCAAGTGTCAAAATCACTCCTTGTCCTTTTCCATTTATAAATCGGCGCATAACTGAAACAAGTCCATTTTGACAAACAACATTTTTCTTAAAATGCGTCAGACTACGTATGTCTTTGACATATTGTGACACATGGCTGTCATACTTAGACAATCGGAAGGAACATTCCGAAACACCCAATAATAATATGAATACAGTTCTTTGTTAGTGTTTTGTAGTACAGTAAGAAAGTTACATAAAAACTCTTCTCTTTACTAACATATGAAATTTGTAAAACCTTTATTTATCGATAATTTTAAATAATCCCTACTAAAGCAAAAGATTTATTGCTTGAACAAGGAATATTTTCAATAAAGACTTTACAAGCAAATAAAATTAAAAAATAAAATAACTCAAATAACAGAAAAAACTGTATTAGCGAATGAACAAAATAATGAAAGAAAAATAATTACAGATTATCACAAAATTAACGATAAGGTTAAAAAAACTGGATGGACAGTCAGCACGTTTGTTTAATATAACGGTAATTAATTGTAATTTTTTTATTGTATTTTTTCTCAATCAATAATTATAATTATTATTTTAAGTATAGTTATATTATTGCAGGGGAAATTTAAACGCGACTATTAGTTTTTCCTTTTGAGTCTTCTTTTTTATCTTTTCTTAATTTAATTTTTAATTCGATTTATTCTTCTATTAATGTTGATAATATTTACAATTTTTACACAAAACACACAAATTCAAATGCTAAAAACTACATAAACATTAAGTTTCACAGACATAGAAAATAAACACGTATACACAAAAGAAAACTCTGCAAATATCCCCACGTATTAGTGGAAAACAAAATATACAATAATAATATTGAATCTAATGAATAATAATATCTTAAAAATAATTTCTTCTGTATTTATCTCAAAGATTTTTAATGAAAATTATTACATTACAAATTTTAGATGTGTAATCAAACTAGGAAAAGTTAATAAACCAACTTGGTTGAATATTCCAATTGGATAAAACTTTTAATAATCCTGATAACTTATGAGATTTAGCACACGTCTGACAATCATAAAAATTGTTTTTAAATAGATTCTAAGAATAATCGAAATTTATAATCTACTTGAGTTAGCTACCAACAATCTTTGGATGTTACATTTTATTGATTTTTTTTGTGTTTGTAACATCAATTTCAGAAATCATTTTTACTCAATTTTTATATTTTAAAATACTTAATTTTTTAATCATATCCTTAATTCAATGTAAAATTTGTAAAATTACTTTTTACAAATATTAGTTAACTTTTTAATAGAATTAAAATTTTGACTAAAATTATTAATTTTAAAACTTCTTCATCAAATCTGTTTTGATTAACTCATATTTCTACTAAAATAATATTTAAATTCAAATTTATTTACAAAGAATATTTTTAAATTCAAATTTAAAATATTTAAGTATCATTCTAAGTATTTAATTTTAAATTTTGAATTTGGTTTTAATTCCGAATAATTTTTTAAATTATTTATATTTTGATCAGCGAACTGAAGATTAACTAACTCATAAGCACAAACCCAAAAGATTTAAACTAATATTCAACAGTTGCATGATGATTTTTAAACTCTTCTGAAATTTCTCGACTTGTTAAGTGTGGATTATTTTCCCATATGAATCGCAAAACATCATTATCGATCTTGGAAGGTCTTCCAGCTCGATCACTTTTTTGGGAGTTCAGATCCCCGGAACAAAATTTGATAAACCATTTTTGACAAGTACGATCATTTACAATATCTTTTCCAAATACCCCACATAATTTTTTACATGCTGCCGATGCATTGCTTCCTTTTTGGATTTCATACAAAATGCAGTGTCGTAAATGCATTATATCTGCTGAAATTTTTTCACTTTAAATATCACAAGTAAATTGTTACGACACGGCTCAAATAAATAACCTGAAGGAAACCCTCCTTCTCATCCGACACCCGGTGCGCATGAGATCGTTAGTGGAAATTTGTGGGGATAGTCTAACTCGAATATCCCCGTTACTTTTAAATTGATTTCGAGCACACCAAACGCCGGACGCGAGGAGGACTCCCTAGGCTTCGATCCATCCATTTCCCATCCAGTGGAAAAGCCTTTGAAAGCTTCTAAAAAATCAGAAAAGATTAATAAGTTTTAATTAATTAATTAAAAAGATTTTACATCTGTTGATTGCGATCAGCAGGCCGGACAAACGAAGGCGCCTTGTTGAAGGATAGCATCCGGCAGGGCAGCAACATAGTCGCCGATAATCTAAAAATAATTAAAATCTGGATTTGCAATTAACATTGCAATAACTGGAATCGCTTCCCCCCTCTTTTCTTCTTCCTGCCTTGTGAACAGGATGTCATTAAACTCCAAAACGGAGATTGTCGGGAAACATTTAACAAATACACCCTTTCGCAAACAAATGTCGGTGCATTGCATGCGAAATCGAGGATACTCGGGTGTGTCGAGTGATGCGCAGATCCGATAGGATATAAATAATCGGCACATTCTGCACTGCTCAGACAATTTTTTAATTTATTTTATTTCATTTTTATTCGTTCGTTTTCATTTATTTGCAACATTATTCTGCTTACGCAGTTTGATTCACTTATTTAATTGATTGAACGAGCAGTTTCAAAAGTCAAAGAGGGTATAAAAAATTCTTTCGATTACCGTTTCATGCTGTTTATTTTCTTATTTATTTATTTTCTTTAAAAAATATAGATTCTATTTGATAATTAATGCTAGTGATTTTGTTTTATTACTTCACCTAACTTTATTTATGAACAACTGAACGAGGTCCTCAATATGTGTTTGGTTTAATTTCATTTAACGATCATTGAATGTAATCTTATGTTATATAATTTAATATTTAATAATTAATTGGTTACTTTTCACTTTTATCGAACCTCTTAAGAACTCCATTGATTGATAATGCTTGAGACAAGAAAAAACTGTTTATCGATAGTGAAGGCTCGCGGTGAGTCCAGCCCTGTCAACTGTGGCAACTCCAATGTTAGGGACGTCAGTGTAGGAGTTGATGGTGATGGAAGGATCGGTAGGAGGGGTAGTAGCGTAAGAGAGAGGACGTCACCTGTAGATATTGTAAATATTGAGGTCTAGATGTAGATTATAGATTATAGAAACTTTTTGAGCAATTATAATAAATTCCTTTAATAAACTTTACAGAATTACTTCGTTAGATTTCTTTTAACTTATAATAAATTCTTTACCGAATTACTTTATTAGGTTTCTTTGATCAATTTCTCTAATTATTTTCTAGTAAATTGGTAAATAATGATTTGAATGACATGATGTAATTAAGTCGATTGTTTGGCGAGGGTCCACGAGTTAGGTGTCTCAGTATAGATTTGTATTTGATCATCAGCTTTTTATCTAAAATGATCTTAAATGATTTTAAATTCTATCGCAATTTCCTTTATGTAGTTTCACTAGTATTCTCCAAAGTCCGAGAATTTTTTGGTTTAATCGTGCTGTCATCCATTTTAATTTTATATAATCTTCCTGGATGGAAAAGCGCTAAATGTTTTGTCAGAAAGCAAAAATTATATATTTTAATGCGATCACTATCGAGTCTTTCGACAAATTGAAAGGAACAGAAATGATGGAAAATGAATTGAAATGATTAAATAAGATGACCGTTATCAGTACAGCTGTCAACTTAAATCTTACTCAAATGGTTTTGTTGATAAAAGACTAAATTGAATAAAAGCTAACGTTGTTAAAGTAATTTTGCGATCACAATTTGGGATTGTTTGTGATTTAGTGTATACGCTTCCAATGCTCTCTGTCACTCTGTCCATTCTTGCCGGGTAGACTTGGTTCTTCTTTTATTCTAGATATTTTTCAAATGATGCCCGAAATTCCATTTACGGTATGTAAGGATAAATAAAGATTGTTTAAGGAACCATGAATGAAAAATAAACTCATATTACTGATAACACCAACCGCAAACTTTAATCACATCCTGATGAAATTAAATGTAACAAATTTAAAATCGTAAGTTTAAAAGTCGAAGTCGAGAAATGTAAATTTATAATGATCAATTTACGCTGATTTGGGTAACTCATCGTGAGTCCGACAATGGTAAATAGAGTGAGTAATCTATGTGACTTTGGTGAAATTATATCCGCAATAACGGACTCTTCAGTGTCGTATATTAGAGAAGGAAATTGAATTGTTGATGAAGACGAGTATAATTAGAACAAATCGTAATGAATTTATAGACGAGTAATAATGTTATAGACTTGTTGATCACTGCCGTGTTAAGCGTAAAGTGTATAAAGAGTATGACGTGGCCAGTGAAAGATTATCAATAAAAGTGAATATATAACGTGCGCAAATCTTTAATTAAGAAAAGTCATGATCGCGAACAAACGTAAAATGTAATAATATTGAATAATAAGAATATAAAATGACGAACCGAAGTATTGTTAAACTAAGTAACCAGCTGAACCGAATTCCTTAATCAAAATCTGACAAATAACTTATACTGTGGTAAATATAATGATAATGATAATATACAATGGTAATAATATGATAATAATATACGATAATAATAAACGAAATAAAGTGCTAAATGCATAAATAAAATCAAATAGAAAAAGATTGAAACTCCTGTCAAAAAATCAAAATAAAAACAGGAAGAGCTAAAAGTGTTAAACTGTTGCAATACAAAAGAAAATTATTGAAGAATGGCGAAGAACCTTCGGGAGGTGACGCAGGCCGGCCACAGTATGCAAAGGGCACGCGGACTGACCGACGTTTACTTCTTTGAGGCTCTCTTCATTCTATTTAACTAATTAACGTGTGTAATGAAATGTTCAAACCTTAATCTGAAATAATACCAACCCCTTCAGACACTGTAGCTACCAGTCGGGCAATACCCGTTACTTTTTCGAACCTGAAGGCGTTCCGAAGCACACACAACTCGTTGATGTGCGCGGATGAGACGCATCTGTTCCCTAATTATGAAACAAAATCAAGATAGACATGGAGCGATGTGAAGTATATGACTGAGTTGCCGTTTAACTCAGGAAAACGGAAGGGGGCTCTGAGTCCACGAAAATGTTATCGAGAGGAGGGAACACGACAAAATGATGAACAGCAAAAAGAATTCTTTTTATATAAAGCAACTAAAATAACAAAAAAATTAAATGACTCAATAGCCTGACCTTATTTAAAAGAAATGTTTATTTGAAAGAAAAATTACCTGCCTATTTAAAATACGGCAGAACTTTCCACCCAATAGAAAAATATAGTGTAATGCATGGAGCAAGAAATGTATTATAGTAATGAGTATAATTAAAATGATGATATTGAAATACGTATTTTATGTTCTAGTGACAACAGGTATGAATTACTTTAGTTGAAAAGTCGGGAAATGGTTTGATTCGACAGAATTTGGCGAACAATCGAAACACATCGTGTAGTGAAAATAAACGTTAACTGTTCTCTCGCTGTTCTCATTTACATTTTGTTGCGGCTTTATAAAACCGTAAGACGGGCGTCGGGGCGTTACAATTTGAATCAAGCGATACCGCGATGCGCGGATACGCTCCAGGAAAGCAAGCTGGTGATTCGGCCACTGGCACTGCCCAGTGAGGTGTTTGTCGTATTCCATGAGTTCAGCCAGGGCTTGTATGTTTTCATGGCCGATTTGAAGCTATCAGCGGCAATGATCTGAGACAACAAATGCAACTACGAGGTTTTCATTTCCCAGGCTTTCAAAAATAGGGTGTTTGAGGCAGCTATGAGAAGTGTAGAGGCCGAGGCGCTTGGTAAAACATTGAATCTGAAAATCTTTATCTGATGGACTCGAGTGCAAGCCTGGCGGATCAGCCACCATTCTCCCCTTCACCGGATACAGGAAGTTTCAATGATATTGTTGTGGCTGGATTTGACATTTTGAGAGTGAATGTGCGACCGAGAGACGGTTCACCCAGAATACAACCGATCGAATCGCGAACATTAATACAGGACTGGAGAGCAGATGCTTCGGCTGTGGTCGGGTGCGCAAGATTGCATGTACGTCCCCGTAGCGCTAAACCGTTTGGGTGGGAAAGAAATAGCGGGTCCTTACTGTTGCACTGGCGAAACGTCTGGTTGGGGTGACGCGCGACTGTTAGTCGTTCCTGTTTACATGCGTGAGAGGATCGAAAGGGCAATGGTCGACATAAACTGTTAGGTGTCAGTTGAAGCAAGGGCGTTATACCCATCGGTGAAGCTTGTCTGAGTAGAAGAAGTTGTTCGGGTGATGGTCGAGTTGGTGGTGGGTGTGTAATTTAGAGTAATCTTGTCCCTCGAATGCAGCAGCAATAGGATTGAATGCGCAATTCTAGTGGTACCAGAAGTTGTCAACTCTAGGACTGGGATACTCCTCGGATTAGACGCTATCAACCAACTCGGGAGTGTGGGAATTCCTGGTATATGGAGCACTCCAAAGTTTGGACAGATTAAACACTGAATGAACGGCACTATGGAAGTGAAAGAGTGGTGAGTAGTCACCTGAGTTGCTTTGGGGTGCAGCGCATGCGCATCGGCCAAGCAGTACGAGGAAGAGGGGAGCCGGGAGCTGTCCTAATGGAAGAAAAACGGGTGGCTTATCCCATTTAAAGGCAAACAATAGATCATTGAACGAGTTTAAATCCAAATATTCCGCAGAGAGCCTGGTGAGCGCAGATGGGGGAACATGCAGGCCTCGCTAGAGATAATCGATTTGAGATGGGATACATCTCTAAATAAAAGGGAGATCAAAGCTTCTGACCCTATCGAGTGATCCTCCATAAAGGGAAGTCGGGGTACCCGACAAAACTGGGTTTATGCAATGCATCATGAAAAATGTGATCGGGTCGGTTTGCCTGCTGAAGAGGATGTGACCATACCGCCGCACCGCGTATATAGGATAGTGTGGAGAATTTAGTGGAACGGTAAGTGGGAAGTACTCCAATGTAATTACGGTCAAGTGTGGTGTGATGCGAGTTCGATAGCGACTAGCAACTATGTCGAGATAGAGGGGGAGATGGTTGCACAAGGAGGATGGTGTTAATGGTATAAAACGATCTCAGACAAGTTCAATTAATTTACAGAAATCGTTTCACCCCGTAAGTAATATAAAATGATAAAATCATGATTATTAACAGAATTTATTGTGTAACAAACGGATGACACTGACGAAAGATGATATAAAGGATCAATACGACTATAAAAAGAAACAGTGAGAGATAAATGTAGTTATGTTACTTAATTCGGAAATGATCCCTGAGAATATCTTTTCCAAAGGTTTTCGATTCTTCTTTTCTCGTATTTTTTTCCTCTCTTTGAATGAAAAATTTTGACGTACTGACTTACTAGCAGAGAGATAGATTTCTGTAGTTTCTTACAAACAACGATTGCTGAATAGATGACACCGCACATCAACATGGTAGAGCTTGAAGTGGTAAACAAGAGAATAAATGCAGCAGTGGCATAATGATTAAAGGACATCAAGATTATAACTGACTCTGCCACCTGTTCCGGTGGTTGACAAATGCTAAAAGTGGCAATGAATCAGTTAAATCCAGCGGAATGAGCGAGCAGCTAGTAACGCAGCGAATCTTTACAATTAAGCAGGCGTTCGAAGCGGAGCCTCGACTAGGTTAAATAGAAACTGGTCAGTTCAGACGAGAACCAAGTAGATCGCCTAACTTGCGTGTTCAGTGACTGGCTGACAGCGGCAAAGGAGCCCTCGAATGTCACACCAGTAACAATGGAAGAGAAGCGAGAGCCGATAGATTGTTTGGAAACACTGGTGGTTAATTACATACTACACGGCTGATGGTAAACCGATTTTGTAGTCGATCGATCATAGCTAGTCATGTTTTCATGTCACATAAGTTGGAAAAGGTTAATTCAGGTATTATGCTGATGAGTATGTAAGCAAAAAATCGAAAGCACGCAAACGTGCACTTTAAGCGTAACTATTAAGAGGTTTGCTTGATTGTGAATCAGGCAACTTCAACAATAAGGACAATTGTAAAGAATAAAGAAAAAAAATTTTGTCCGCAAATGCAACTACGTAAAACTTTGCAACTAGAATTACCCGTTCTGGAAATAAAATTAAAGAGGAAATGGTAAAACGATTATCTATATGAATTGACGACGAAACTGAACTCAATTTACCATTAAGCCAAAATATCGTAATGGAAAAAGTAAGAAGAAGTTTTAATTACTTTCAGGCTGAGGAAAGTGACATAAGTGAGACTTTCGTTGCTAGTAGAAGATCGTTTAATAGATTTGAACATCGAAATATTTTTCACAACATAAAGGTTACAGAAGGAGCAGCAAGTGGTGACAGAAAAGTGGTGGCTGAAATCCCAGCAATATTAAAAACAATAATTGAACGAGGAAAATATCTTCCAGAATTGAATTTTAATATTGATGAAAAATACCTATTTTGGGAAAGAATGCCACAATGAACATTTCTATTACGTGAAGAGAAACGAACATCAGAATTTAAAGCTGCAAAAGGTCGCTTAACACGTCTACTGGGTGGTAACACAAGAGAGATATCAAATTAAAACCACTACTAGTTTATCATTCCAAAAAAAACAATAGGGATGAACGATAATTTCTAAATCAACTTTACCTGTAATTTTGGAGTCTTATAAAAATCATGGATAGCAATGAAAAATTTGCAGGATTGGTTTACTGAACATTTCTGCCCGTCTGTTAAACGTTATTGCAAAACTTAAAAACTTAGAGCACTTCTATTAACTGATAATCTAACAAGCCACCCAACAAATTTATCCGACTTAACAACATGCATTACAGTAGAAGTGCTTTTCTTGCCGCCTAACATAACTACTTTAATCCAACCAATGGCCTATTTTAATCCAACCAATGAAGAAACTAATTAAAGATGGGGCGAAATAAAAATTTTAATTGACGAAACTTTGTTTGAAAATCATTTGTTGTGATATTAATAAAATTTTGGTGTTGAATTATGAACTTCGAATCTAATGATAATGAAAGTGGCTTTCCCAATTAATATAAATAAGTAATTATATATTATACTTAACATATTACTCCCTAATTATTTTTGGTTCCTATTTTCCAACTTACCCATATTATTGAAATGATTGTACTACGAACAATTAAAAAGAATATTCTATTCAAGAATCAAATCAAAGTACCTAAAGGAATGTCCTAATCTAAACGAAATACAAAATATAAAGACTTAAACAAGTTTTGATTATACAAGTCACATATACATATAAAGCATGGATACTTCAGGAACCGGGACTGCTGAACAAGTAGAAAGTTCACCATCCTTAAGTCAACGCAGATCATCCATTCGTGCTGCTCACATTGGATTTTGTCGAGCATGTATTTCACTGCTTCATATTTCTCTTTGAGAGTTGTATAGTGCGTAAGAGAGGTTGAGGCGATCTGGTTCCCGCTATGAAGGATATATTTGTATACATAAATATATATGGGCCAGGTATGCCGATGACTGTATCTCAAAATGTTGACCTGATAGAGAAAATTCAATCTAATATTCGGACTCAGAACACCAAAATTAGTCTAAATCGGCTGAAAAACCCCTGACAAATTTTTTGCTATTACCCAGTGATTATAATCAGTCGAATCACTTGTTATTAAAATCTCTAACCTCCTTGACAGTTACATATCCTTACTTTTAAATCGATATATTTAAACACGCGTCCTAAATTTAAGTCCCAACACTGATCATGGAAAATGAAATTTCAAAACATGTGCAAAAATCAATTTCAAACGTCTTGAAAACACTTATTTTTCAAAAGAAATACGTATAAAGCTACAAAATTGTTGTTAATTAAGCCTGAAGGTGATGGAAAATCTACTGAAATATATTGCGAAAATAAATTTTAATTTTTTGGATGTCATTCTTGATTATCAAAAAATTTTCAATTATTTTTAAAATTTCCTATCAATAATTATATTTATTTTATTATTTTTACAACTTATTTTTAACTCCGCTAAAGGACCATGAAAAACAAAATCTTTCTAAAACCATGTTTTGTTCTGACAAAAGATTATCGCAATTAATACTTTAGTTGAAAATTATTAGAATAAAAGTTATTTAGTGTTATCTAAACTTTAAAACGTTTTGCTGACACAAGTTTAAGTTTGAAAATGAATTTATTAAGTTAATCATCGTTACTCAATGGCAAAGCTATTGTTGCACAGTTTTTGCAGAAACTTGGTATTTTGTACAACCTGCATATGGGCAGCAATATTCACGCTGACTTTGCAACTTAATGACCATCACAATCACTGGCGTTGTAAGAAAGGTGAATGCCGGGAAGATGTACAAGTTCGACGAGGAACATGGCTAATTGCGTTTCAGACAAATTGTACTGTTCATTTATTGTTTGTCAAAGTAGGTGACAAGTATTAATTTCTGCGAAAATAAACTAGATATTGACAAAATCAGTGTCATTGACTGGAACATGTATCTCCGTGAGGTCAGTGCAAATAAATTACTAGTTACTACCTTATAATTGGTTTACCAAACACAACAGTAGAAATAAATGAGAGTTAATTGTCCAGTAGAGATACTGGTGATTGCCTTATGTTTACAGTCCTAGATCAAATTGAAGTTCTTTTGATGCCAACAAGAACCCAGTCTATTGCACTAGGGAGTAACAACGTATCGGAATAGTGGAAGGCGTACACTGGAATTGCTGCGATATCAGCTCAAGGTTGCACACACAGCTTTTTAACCATTCCTAACAATTTTTAAACCTTGTTAGCTGTACCTACACACAAACAACTGAGAGAACGTGAGTGGCGGCAAAGACAAAGAATAAAGAACAAAATTGAACTTTAGACATGTGATTGACTCCTAAATGTGCGAGTTTATGACACAAATGTGTTCAAAACAACAATTCCGACTTGTTCAACACTATTTTTAAAGACATTGTGGTTTTCAGGCAACCTGCATGACCATTTGACGAAATTCATTTTTTCTCTGTTTGTAACTGTAATTTAGAAAATAAATATAATAATTATCTGTGTTATTGTAATTGTCCTTTGTTTATTTTTACATGAAATTTTCGGGTGTAAGATAACATAGAAGTAGCGAATAAAACATAACAAAATGTCGTAACCGAAGAACATACGAAACCTTTTCGTTTTTCAAAAAGCAAACAACATTCCAAGTAGAATGTATAGATAAAATTAAACGTAAAATATATCACAATCAGTGATATCTTATTTTAAATATACCTCAACTAAACATTTCAAACAAGCTTTTACTTTCCAAATTTGTTCAGAAGAGAATAATTTTCCTAGTGAAATGTTTTTAACGATATCGAAATCAGAAAAAAATCAAATTCAAGAAAATCATTTATTCGAAAGAACTATGAAGTAAATCGTTGAAGTGAGACTGATTTTTTTTAATAATCATTTGATTATTTTGTGAAAAGTTTAAAAAAGAGGAAATCGATTCTGAAACGCGTTCCGAACATTCGATTTCCTGACGTAATACATCTTGCAAAGTTCCCATATTCCAAATCTCCTCAAGGTATAAACGAGACATTCTTTCCGAGAATTTCAAAAGGCTTTCACAGACTATGGTGTGGTATTTATACCTTAACTCGAGACTGTGTTCCGGTAAATGAAAAATGATTCTGTTACATTCGGAAAATCTTAGAAAACACTTCCTAATATAATTGATTTGACAAATCGAATGTTGGTAATAGAGTTCGGATAGATTCAAACCATTTAATTTATCTTTCATGAGGTTGAAGATTTGAAAATTTAAATTTTTAACAATTATAAGCTTGTTCTCAACATCATAAAGTAAAGGACAAAAACTTCTCATTTCTTCATTTTTCTTAACAATTTCATTGAAAAAAATAATAATTTGTTTAACGTTTTTATACAATTGCTTCTTAAATCTCTTTTTCATATCCTTTATGTCATATGATGCTTCAGGTAACGAAAAAAAAGTTTCCAAGTTTGTTTTTGTTTCCGAATTTTTCGAAATACCAACAGGAAGTCTTGTGAATAACTGAAAATTAATAAGATTTGGAGGGAAAGTGATCAAAATGGATTTAATATATTGAATATAATCGTCGACCAAAACCACTTTCATGGAGATAACTGGAATATTGCTCACATGTGTCACTTTCCAATTGAACTGATCTTCAAGACTTTCATCAGAGCTGATAAATTCTTTAATTTTTTTATTAATAAATTTAATTATTTCTGAAATTTCAATTAAATATTTATTGATTTCACTTATTTTCATAATTAAATTTATCATGGAAATCGAGGTTCGACAATTGAATTGATAATTATTGGAAATCCCCATTACTAAATCCATTTGATGCAATACACAAGAATTGTTTTTTCCCACTTGATCCTCAAGATTTTTATTTATTTCGAAAGAATAATTTTTACATCCTTCATTATAAGTAAACCATTTTTCTAAATTATCCATTTTTGATTCCTCGTTATGAAGAAACTCTAAAGGGTTTTCCAAATAACAACGAACAAAAGATTTCATTTGATGCAGAATATCATTAAATTCATTTAATAAACCTTTATTAAAAAATTCCACGTTCTTTTGAATGGTTTCATTTATTGTCTGATTGAAAATTTTCGTCATGAATTCTTTAGTATTAATTACCTCCATTTCAGAGTTTGATTGTCGGAAAATGATAAATTCTTCGATTTCTAAACGATCCAAAGGGCAAAGATTTTTGTCCATCAATACCTTTTGCATGCACTCCAAACAAAATAGATGATTACAACATTTAAGTTGGACCATATCTTTTTGATGAAGACCTTCCATACAAATTAAACAATCTTGATCCATTTCGGGGGCCATAAAATTGAATTTTCAAACAAATAATTCCTAGAAACTATCAAGGTACAAAAGTCTTTTTTAATAAAATAATTTTTTATAATTAATATATTCAAATTCTTTATCCTCAAAAAAATGATACAATTTTTTGTAAATTTTAGTTTTAATTTTTGAATATATGTTCAGTTTATAATTTATAAGACCCGTTGACCGTGATAAAAGTTTAAGATCATTATTCCTGAAAAATCAAGATAGCTGTTTTAATACTTACATTTCTACGTCATCTTCCAAGTTTTAAAGCTACTATAACTTAAATGTTTAAATTATTAACTGGTTTATAAAATGATAAATATTTTTTCTTTAAAAATGACTTAAATTCTTAAAAATGATATGAAATATTATGAAACATTTTTAGCCTATATTAAACAAATAATAATACTAAATAATAATTATTCTATTTTTTATATTAAGGGTAACTCATAATCGTATTATGAACTATCATCAAAAATTTGTAATAATGATACCATTAGAATTAGTATAGTATTAAAATAGTATCTCTAAAATGTTATTGATAAAATGAGTGGTGAGACTATTACGTCTAATGACACTCTTATGAGTAATCCATTATTAACACAAATAATCAAAAAAGATTTCTAATGTGATAAAAGTTGATAATATTAATTCAAAATATTACTTAATTTACTTTTCTAAAATTAAAAGTATTATTTTATTAATTATGAAAGAGACCCAAATCCATTTGTAGCCATTAAAGATGTATTATTTTGAAACAATTTTTATCTTAAGAATTGGATTACTCAAGCTCAAAGCTCAAAAACATTTTACTTTCAAGTTATAAGTTATATGTATTTTTAGCTTTTTGTTAAAACTAACCCTTTCAACATCCTTTTAATAGAAATTGACTACCATAACTTTTAAAATAATCAGCTGATTAATATGTGTATATATCAGATGCTCCCCAAAAAGAATTTAAAAATAAAGTTACTGATTTTAAATTATCACCAAGATTGAATAATGCAAAAACAAAATATTCCATTAAAATATAAACCAGCCCATTTAAATTTTCCAAAACGCCAGACATTGTATTTATTTGTTGTGTGAAGAAAAATGTTAAAAGAATACTTTTCGGCATGAAAACAAATAATTTTTATATTATTACCTTGCTTGACATAGGCTTCAAATGGACAAAAAACCATTTTATTGGGTTTTTAAAATAATTTAAAATGTTAAAATAATCTTCATATTCTAAAATATAAAAGCTAGAGTTTATTGACCTTTCATAAGGTTCTTCATATTTTTAGTTTGTCTAATTTTAGTGGGAAATGTATTCGATATTTTGAAAAAGTGAATATTTTATGTGTTAAAATTGTGTCTTGGGCACTTTATATTTATTAATTTTGATACTTATTCTCAAAAATCACCATAGAAAAAACTTTTTAAAAGCATAATTTGTTCTGACAAAAGATTATTGTGACTTTCACTTCACTTCGAATTTTTATTCTTTCCTATATTTATTATGGTACATAAAATAATTATATAAAGTGAAATTTTGATTAATAGATATTAAAATGATTTTAAAAAATAGTATAAAATATTTCAATTGTAATTTTATTGATTGATTTAATATTTTTTATCGATAATATCAAAATGATTAATATTTTTAAACTAGTAAATAACCCGTCATGTATGACGGGTATAATTATATAGAATAAATTTTCAAAAGACTATGACAAATTTTTTTTATTTATTTGTTTTAAGATTAGGGTCTTAAGATTATAGTGTTTTAAGATTATCAGATCTAATATATAATCAGATAAGATTAAATTTTAGACTA
>MQRK01242743.1:27885-42840 GCA_001938485.1 Girardia tigrina | reverse complement strand
AAGATATCAAACTGTTAAGCTACACATTTTGGCAAAATTTCATTAATATATTTAATACCATTCAAGAGATATAGCCAATTTTCACTTCGTCCGGTTATTTTTGAGCGCTACTGTATTTCTGAGTTCAAACTAATTATTTTCAATAAATGAAAATCTGTTAATAAAAATTATTAATTATAAAGAATCTAATTGGTTGATATTAAATCTAAATATTTTTTAAAAAAAGAATATATTAAATTAATATATTAAAATTTTAAATTACATTAAAAAATAAATAATACATTCAAAAATTATTTTAAATCTTTTTACTTTAAAATTAAATTAAGTTATTTTAATTAATAAGAATCAAAGAAAATATTAATCATCCATCTGTAGAGGAGAGGCACAATCCGAATCAACATACAACATACACAATATCAACACACAATCCAAAACATTCCTCATAGAAGAAGATTTATGTCCATGATATAAACATAAAATGTATTTTTTTTAATGATATATTGTTTCTGTATATTCATGTAAACTTAATTTTATTAAATACATTTGATTTTAATGCTTATTTAATGAAGTTATTAAACGAAACAGAAAATCATTTATTAAATCCGTCCGTAAATTATGCACCCAGAGTGATTATTTAAGAGTTTCAAAAAGGATATACTTATAAAATGACTTGAAAGATTCGGAACGCCAAACCTGGTGGACATTATTGAAGATAAAATCTTCTACGAAGACCTTCATGATTAAGATGCTCATCAGATTTTGTATAAGAAAGGCTCACATGTGTATTTACATGACATCTATAGTTTACCGATTTTCTTTTTACATCTTTTAATGTTTTCTTTTATTTTCATTTCGAAAATTCCAGTAATGTCTTACGTTGCACGGAAGCTTATAAAACATTTGGACCAAGATCCAAAATTAAGTGTGTGATTTTCTGATCTTAGTCATATCATTTTTATAACAAAAAGAGTGGTATTTTATTTTTGAAATTATTTTTAAAAGAAATTATGAATTCTAAATCTGTTTATATATACAGGCAGTGATTATGTAATTAATGATTAATTGTGTCATCTACACACACTATATACGGTTGTCGAAAGATCCGTTTACACATTAATCTTAGAATCGAAAATCTAAAATATTAGTGGTTCATAGGCAACTCTTTCCTATATCTATTAAACCAAACACACAGTTTTTTTGAATTATCGTTTTTTTCTGTGTATAGTGTTCATTAAATTTTAATAAAAAGGGGGTCTTATGCACGGAAAAATACGGTAATTATGTTTATATTTTCGTTCGAATTGCAAACTTTTCTGAGATACTTCTAACCAGGTTATGATCATGTTCTTCAATTCTCCTACAGAGATGAAGTGACATATTTCCAATGTATATGACATTACCCCCCATTACATGTAAATTGATATAACACATCCAAACACAATCAATATGGAGTTGGAGATTTTTTTTAAAAATATATTTTAAATTTAATACGTTTGTAATATTATTTTTAAATTAAAATCATTTATATATTTCAAAGTTGAACCTTTAAATTGGTCGAAACCTTCGGAACATGTAATAAATTTTTCACCAATAGATTTAAAAATATCAGTTACGGTCAAGTCAACAACACAAATTAATTTATTGTATCAATAATAAAGGGAATCCTTTCATCATAAAAGGTTAAATTTTAAGCTGAAGCTTTTAAAAGAAGGTTGATCATTAAAGCTAAAAAACAAGGTAGTCATAAAAAATATTGAACTTACGTACAAATTCCTGGGAAGATTCCGATAATCCTAAAACTACTAGAAAATTATAAATAATTAAAATAATATTCAGAACACAGAGGTTATACCTTCGAAATTAATTGTCAGTATAAATAATTTCTTTCTCGAATGGTGTCTGGATGTAAGCTATATATTAAACAATAATTTTTTAGCAAACGCTATTTCTTTACACTTACCGTAAAAGTTAATTTTGTCACTGTGAGAGGTGGTTGCAACATCGATATTCGAGTTCATTTTTTTAACACCAAAATTTATTTATAAATAAATATTTAATATTTTTGTTTTCTTAACATTTTTAATAGATACATTAAAATATATTTTTTATTTTTAAATAGATATTTAATTTTTTTATGCTTTTCTTTTTATTATATCATTTTTAATTTTTTAAAATATTTAAAAACATATTAAAAAAAATTTTATTTTTAAAAACGTTTTTGATTTTTTAATAGTTATTTTATTATATCATTTTTTTTAATTTTAAAATATTGAATAAGCATATTAACATTAAAATATTTTACACTTTAAATTAAAAAATAATAAATTATTCTGGCGAGATAAAAATTTAAATTAACCCCTCATAGTCACAAAAAGGAAACATAATTTATAGAAAATTAAACATTTTCGTTACATTTTACAAGATGTATTACAGTTGCGAATAATGATTTTATTTTATTTAGATCCAACAGGAACTCAATGAGAAATATTATGAATTTTTAGAGAGTATCGGAGATAAATTAAAGGAGCAGTTCGAATTGAAATTTAGGAATGGAAGTTCGACAGATACAATAAATAAAATAAAGTAAATATATTTCATCGATATCTCCAATGTATTAATGTTCTTCCAGAAAAGATCTGGAGGATGTGAAGAAGGAAATGGACAGCTTGAGTCCATATATATTCAATTAAAATATCTTCTAGTGCCGTACATCGAATGATATTTGTATTTATGACTATTGGTGACATGTTATTGGTGACTGAATTATTATTTCACTTTTAAGAAATATATGTTTATTTATTTGTTTTTTGGTATATAATTAATATAAAATTAATTAATAAGACTAAAAATCTATCTAAAATTATTAAATAAAAAGTATACCTACTTCAAAATTTATATTGTATTCCAAAAAATTATAGCAAAGATAATGTGACTAATTTATTAAATAGTTACTTTTTATACAGTTAAATGGACTCAACTGTAAAATTGTTATTCTACATTTGTCAATTGCAAATTTTCATTTTCAGATATAAGAAATAGCATGCAGAAATATCTAGAAGCAACATTCTTTTCCGTTCATTGATGGTTTCAACCAGGGCCAGATTTACCTCTTGGCAGAACTAACTGCACATCATCTCCCATCTGTCCAAAAATTTAAGTTTGCTTTTTAATTTAAAATTATTAAATTGCATTAGTTAAATGAGAAATGGATAATAAAATTACATTGATAATAAATATATATTTTTATTTTTACGTTATTAATTTTAATACCAGCAAAAGACGCGCCATGTAATTTTATAAAATTGTCATCTGCGAGTTTCTGTTTTAATTTGTAAATCGTAATTATTAAAATTTATTATTTATTGTTTCGAATTCGGTGTTTAATTTTAACTGTCGGTACACCATCACGTATTTCGATCGATTTCTTCGGCTTCTGCACCCAGAAAACCATCTCAATACGGGCGTTTAAGTATATCTAGATTGACAATATCCTTCCGTAAATTTGCATGGTTTCTCCGCCATTTCGCATTTTGACCGTAGCAAGACATACGAACCAACTAACATTTTAGACAAATTTTATTTATTGATATAGTGATAATAATTTTAAATCGATTCACCGATGAAACACTATTTATAAGGTCTTTGTATCACCATTCAAATATAAAAATAATTTTAAATTGTGACTAAATCTGTTATATTATCAAATTAGATCATTTATTTATCATTTTTCTATAAGGTATGCTTATTTTAAGTCATATTTAGGTTAAATTATTTATTATAATTTGAACAAACTGATATACGACTATTTTAATTGAAAATGGTGCACATTCACAGACTCTTAGTCTAAAAATGTAATTTTAGCTATAAGTATTATAAAGTCCGATTTTGAATTCATTTGAAATTCAAATAGCTATTTTTATGTTAACATCGCAAAAATTTCAACATTTAAAATAAATATTTATATATATTAATGTTATTTAAGTCACGCTTATAACTTTAACTCTATTGAAAATCTATAACATTAGTGTTTGGTGCAGTCCTCAGGTTGCCATAGAGACGGACTGGTATTAACAGAGTCATGGTTTTCTTTTGTCTACAAAAATGAAAAGAAATATTTGTTACGGTTGAACTTCCGACAATCGAAAAAAAAGGAGGATAGCTTAGCTCGACTATCACCCAGTACGTTTACATGAGCCCCATCTAACACAACCAACCACTTAGACCGTAGGGATCCAGAGATGTAATGTTAGACAGGACCAAGGACTTAAACAACTCTCAGCGACCTTAAAGATAATCCAAACCCCTGAGAAACCCTCGAAGAAAGCTATTTAGCAAGGCGAGATTCGAATCATCCTGAATGAGAGATAATTAAATCAGAATATCTCAATGAAATGTTTACCCGAAAAACATATGTCTCTTGAATGCCGGTACAATCGCGGAGATAGGTGGGGCAGTCTTCAAACATCAGATATGAGCCATACGAACAACGATACAGCGACATGACTATCTAAAATATAAACTAATTAGATGGCAGTCAGGAACGAATACTAGTAACAGTTACTACCCGTGGTTTCATTGAATTCCGATGAATAACAAGGACGATTGCATTTTTATGTAAACATGAAGTCGCAACCATTGCTTTCCCTCTCACTTTCATTCTGTCAGATAAGCAGCTGCTTACCAATAAGCAGCGTACACAGGATGACAGATGCCGACAACAGGAGGCCGTAGCACAATTCGCGAGCAAAGATTCTGTCATTCCATCTTTTCCTGTCGATAAAGGACGTGCAAGTTCACTGTCTGTGATTAGGACACAAACCCCCTCCTTTCCATCCTGTCGAATAGACAACATGCACATAACAAACATGCATGCAGCCCTCTCGAGAACGTCGGACTGGGTGTGCAACCAATCAGGTATATATACCTTACACATCCTGACGGCAAACACACACTATCTTGCAAGCACAATTGTAAGTGCGCTGTTTTACAAGCCAGATTTTTGGCACGACTATTCGATTTGCTCTCTGAAAAGTGTTTTGTACGATCACATTTGTTTTGGTGGGGATAATTAATTATCACAGCATTCACATTTGAGGTATATTTTTTCTTGTCTCGTATCAAATTTTGGTTATTTAATATTTAATATAATTTATTTGGATATTTGTGGTTTTATTATGATCGTTTATTTTATAAATATAAATTTTATTCATTATTGGTGATTGAAGATAAACGTTATTCGTTTTGGGGGTTTTTGTATATCCACTTACATCACGATGTGTCTAAGCAACGGAGCGGGTCGAGTTGTTGTGAGACAGAAGACGGAGAAATCCGTTTTTAATCAACGTAATTTCGGGGATGAGGGAAAGCAAAGAGAGCTAGTCGTGAGTCATGCTGTAGGGAAAAAGGGAGTGAATCAGCGGCGGTGTAAATAGAGTACGATGTAAATACAATAGGCGATTGTAAATAATTTGGCAATTTTATAGAATCTTGTAAGCTAATTGTTCAATGGAACTTTATGAAGATTTTAATTCCCTTGTCACTAATTGTGGTTTCGGTTTATTTTATTTTATTTTAATTTTCAGACTCTTGATTAATTCAGCTAGTTTTGTAAATAAGATTAATATTTGAGTAATTGGTCACTGAATGATCTAATATTCTAAACAGCGGTTTTAAATGAATAATGTACAGTTTAGTAATCTTAGTAAAGTCATTTATTACGCTTATTTGTTAAAGTCCAATTTGGCGTTTATATTTATTTTAGGGGATAGTTATTTTATTTTATCTTATTTTATTTTCGCTAATTTTATTTCGATTTAATAATCAAATTTAATTGGGTTTGTTTCTTGAAAAGTTGTTAACCGATACACGGGGAATTAATGAACTAATTACAATCTATAATTCTTGATTCTAAAACTCTGATATTTTTATTTAATATTTTTATTATTTTGTTTAATTCAATTATTTTTACTAATCTACATTTCGAGTCGCAGATATAACTATTTGTAAAGTCATCGAGGATTCCAAAGTCCATAATTTAGAGATAGCTAGTGGCTTAATATTGATAAATGTTTTGTATATAAGACAGTGGTTAAATCGTAAATCGAATTTAAAAAATACATTTGAGAACAAAATGGTTAAACCGTAAATCGAAAGAGCAGTTAGTTGAATTCCCGTAAGTAATTCGGATAAATACATAATTAGCAGTGAAATAAATATTTAATAAATGAGTTGAAGAACATTTCAGAGGCGATGCGGGCCATCTCCGATGATCACGCTGGATTGTCGTCGTCTGTCTCCAAAACTCTCTTCCTCCTAATCCTGTAAGTAAAAAAAATAATCTGGTTTAGACATGAACAAGTTAAAAGATAGTAAGTAGTCGTTGTATAGTGTCCACCAACTTAACATCTACCCCTCCAGACACTGCAGCTACCGGGCGGGGCATACTCAAAGCTGGTTTGGAGCCCGAAGGCGCTCCGAAGCGTACACTGCTCGCAGATGTACGTGAAGGAGGCGCGTCCTTTCACCCTGTTGTATATAAAATATAGGTTGTCGTTAATCTCTAAAAGTGACTGGGGGCTCTGAGTCCACAAAAATGTTGAAAAAAGGGGGAACACGACATATTATTGTCTAATAACATCTTTCTGTATACGTCTGAGTATATTAATGGCATACAACGTGCCTCTTTTCGGCCTAAAACCAAATTGCCAGGAATCTAGTCTTTCTATTCTATTAGCGATGATTCGCGCAAAAACCTTACCAGTAACTTCTAATGGAAAGATACCACTATAGTTGTTCGGGTCGGATCTTGTACCTTTTCTTTTGAATAATGTCACCACATTAGCACTCCTCCAAGCCGGTGGAAATTCATGAACACCTTTCTATATCAGTTCAAAATCAAGCTTCAGTTTGTCAGTGAGTGGTTGCCCAACCAACTTCAGAACTTTAGCAATCACTCTATTCGATCCGGGCGCCTTCCCATTACTCAGCTATTATATAGCAAGCTTTATTTCAGCCTCGTCAGGAGGGTCAACACTAACGCAGCAATCTGCAGAGTCGATACAGGAACCAGAAGGTATATCTGATCTTCATTGATTTGGCAAGGCATTTAACAGTGTCCCGTTCGAACTTCTGTGGGCTTACCTGAAAAGATTCGGCTTAAACTACAAGATTTTCTGTCTTATCAAAGAATTTCATGAGAATTTTATTACGACTGTAGGAAATAGTAATTTTCCCATGGAAAGAGGTGTTAGACAGGGATGTGTGATGGGACCTAGTTTATTCAACTTGGTCTTCGATGAAGTGATCAAAACGTCTCTATTGAAATGATTCGGAGGAGGTGTCACTCTGATCAATGAGTAAGGCACTGAATTTCAAGTGAACAGACTTGCATATGCAGATGACCTCTGTATCATCGTTTCTGATATTGATTGAGTCTGTAAAAACCTGGATATACTAATGAGCACATTTCTGGAGTTTGGACTGACAATACGTGCTACTATGACAAAAGTTATGTATCTTACCGACGAACCAGGCTTTGGATAATCGCAAGTCAAATGTGGTGAGAAGGTTATAGAATGGGTGAAAGAATTCTGTTATCTCGGAAGTATATTGACCAATAGTGGTAGCTACAACCGGAATATTAGTCAACGAATACGAAATGGAATGCGGAAGTTTAAAGAATTGCAACCTGCAATTCAGAGTAACCGCGTCCCAATAGTATTGAAGAGAAAAATGATTGAGACTAGTATTTTCCCTGTGGTCTATTATGGTAGTGAGTGCTGGACAACTCCTGAGAAGGATGTTGCACTGTTGCAAACCTTTCATTATTGCTGCACGAGGACAGCTCTCAAGAAGACCAAACTCAACTGGATCCCGCATAAGGACATGACGATTGGACTGACTAGGGCAAGAGTGATTCTAGCCAAAAGACGCATAGTATTCTATGAATAAAATTCATTGAAGGGTGTAACTGAGGTGCGAAGAGTTCTAAACTGTGAGATGGCCTCAGAAAATTACAGTGGCCGTAAAAAGCAACTGATAGCGCATTGCACGCGATGTGCTCTGGATATTCAACGATCCGGCAGATTTGACAGAATACAGGGAAACTCTAAACGAAAGAGAGCTTGTCGACAATGATGAGGAACTTAAACACCTGATCAAAAGAACCATTTCTGAGAGATTGAAAGAGGTAATCGAGCCCGAGAAAAAATATCCAAAAATGCTTCGTCAGCGCATGAAAATATTAGCTTGCACATTCCTTGCTTGCTTTAAAGAATTTGCTGAGCAGAAGAAACTCACTAAACACATTTAGAATGTGCACCTGGCCACAGCGCCGACGACATAGAGAGGTGATGGTTCATTCATATGTCCCATAGAGAACTGCCACAAAACTAATAGGTGGCTACAACGGAATTTATTAATTGATCGTCGAATCCAAGGTAATGGTACTACGAACATCCAAGTAGTACAAAGAAAAGAAACAGAAAGACGTACTGGACCTTTGAATTTGAACGCGGAACATGATATGCTAGTTTCTATCGATGTAACTGATGAGGACTGTCCAAGAGTAATCCCAAGTGTTATGCTAAATTTTCGGTTGGATAATATAACGAATAAGGTAATGTTTCATTGCCCATTTCCCCGTTACACTAAGTGAGTTTATAAAGCCAGAAGTCTCCAGAATCACGGAACGAAGGAACATGACTGGTCATTTTTCAGAGGGAAGCCGAAGCGTGCCGGTGCATTAAAAGCTCGCACTCTTGCATATGAAGCCGTGTGAAAGAATCAGAAAATTTTGTATATGTCAGATGGTTTCTACCCGATACAGAGTCTATGATTCACTACCCTCTGCGCCAATGCTGAGTATTATTTGTAATACCCAGTTATCCGTAACAATCGGGGAAGGCTTATTGTGTATTACAAAATGTTCTGAAATAAAAAATATTTCAATAAAAAATTTGTTTTTCATTCGAGTTTCAATTTGTTTTTATTTAAGACAATGGATTTCATCGAAAACTAAATTTCGTTTGTAAAAAAAAAGTTTAGTAAATCGAGAAAGCGAATTTCATGAAACGCGTAACACTCGGGTCGAAAAACCGAATTCGATTTATTGAGGTTTTAACAATTACTTAATGTCTGGCGCAGTTTGCTCTGATTGGTTATTACTCTTTTTTTGTAATCCTTTTTCTAATTCTTTAATATCTAATTATTAAACTTTCAATTCTTTTAATTAATTTACTTTAAATTATTTAATTTCTTACATAATAATTTATCCTGTTTAGACACATACAATACAAGCTGAGGCAAATAAATAAACGATATTGTCATTCCAAGAAGGACTAGACGATTCAAATTAAAATTTTTTAAAAATTTTGAATTATGCTTTTCTTAGTTTTAGAATGATAAATAACACATAATTTTCACTTCTTTTATAAGTTTCCTCGCACCGAAACATTTGTTCAATTCATTCAATAAATAATTCGTTCTTCCATAATAATTCGTTTTTCAATGCAAATCAATGATTATTAATTTCCTAACCCATGCCAGTTGAAATTATTAGTGGTTCTCGGAACATCGTCAGAATTATTTGTAGCAGACATTAAAACTTTTATTATACCACAAAAAATGTTTAAATCTAATATTTAAACAAATTTATTTGTTTAAACAAAACTATTTGTTTTATAAATCTTAAACCGATATAGATAAAAATACATATAAATATTCATATTTGATTTTTTTATTACTTCTATAATCACTTTTAAATTACGATAACACTTTAAAATATTTAATCGTTTCATTTAATTTTATTACTTTTTTAAAATCGTTTCACATAAAAATTATACACTTTTTTTTACTTTTTATATTATATTAAAACTCTCAAAAAATTTTTATTAGCAATTTAAGTGATCTTAATTTTAGTAATTTTATTTTTTCGAATGTTACATATTTAAGTATATAAAAATTTTAATTTGTACATATTTAATATAACTTTCTTTCAAAAATTTTCCTAACATTTTTAATTCCTAACAGAAATTATTAGATATTTTATTATACAGTAACCAATCTACATTCGTGATTATAGTGTTACTTTTCAATCGTATCTAACTCGCTTTAAAATTTTTTTTCTCTTCCGAAAATTTTCTCTTTTGAACTGATTTTAATATCGAAGTTTCAATATTTAATATTTCTTCTTTAGATAGATCTACTTCAATTTTATTAACCATTTTATTTCAACTGTTTGATCTATCGGGGGTAAGAAATAGCATATCAATTATTTAAAGTGAAGCTAAAGTAGATTTCTGTCATTGAAGTTAAATATCGTTTCGTTGTGCTGTGTGATCAAATTGTTAAATCATAAAGTAAATTCGGTGGCCCAGAGAAGGAAAGCAAATTATGTAAGACAATGGATTTCATCGAAAATTAAATTTCGTTTGTAAAGAAAAACGTTTTGTAAATCGAGAAAGCGAATTTCATGAAACGCGTAACACTCGGGTCAAAAAATCAAATTCGATTTATTGAAGTTTTAACAATTTGTGATTATGAAGGGGAGTGTAAAATAAAAATTTACGATATACATTCTTTCAGATTTTGTTTTCGAAATATAATAATTGAAGTGTATCTTTTATTCATGCAACGTTTATCCGGGAGATTGTTCATCCAATAGTGATTATTAGATGTCAGATGGAGAGTTGCGTCTAGTGCTGCACTGAATAGAATGATTGAGGGTGGCCACCTTTAACCTGGGGGCTCAGAATCATATAAAATGGTTCGAGGCTCAAAAATTTCAATAGAATAGGGCGGATACGACAAATCTCATTGATCAAAATTAAAACACATTTAAATTTAAATAATCAAAAAATATTATTTAATTTTTGATGGTTTTCTTTATAATATCATTTTTAATTTTAAAACTTTTGTATTTATTTACTTTTTTTAAAACTTATAAATTAAAAAAAAATAATGAATTATTTTGGCGAAACACAATATTAAACTAACTCATCATAATGTAGAATATCCAAAAACCAGTTTGGTCCATACATGGTAAGCTATGCAGTTAGGGTAATAAAACTATAAAAAATTATGCGTTAGGAGTTTAAAAAAATCAAATCATAAAAATTTTCAAAAAAATTAAATTAAAAATAAGTATTAAAGATAAATTTAAATTAAATCAGTTTCAGGTAATTAAAATCAAAATATTAATCAGCTATCTGGATAAAAGAGACTTTATCTAAAATCAACATTTAAACACACAACATAAAAACATTTCAAACAGTGCTCTCACGAGTAAAAGAGTATCGAGACGTGTTCAAAGTTATTACAGGAATATCACAAGTTAAGTTGGGTGAAACCGTGATATAAAAGGTAAACTAATTCTGTTATTTTGGAAGTATATTTACTAATACTGATAGCTGAAGATAATATATTAATCCACTGATAAATTACGCAATGCGAAACATAAAATTATTTCAAACAATATTTAAATGAAACGAGTTCTAGTATGATGTTTGTGAGGAATATTTTAAATTGTTTCAATGTGTAAATGTATGGATGATGTATGTTGAATTAAGAATTGTGATTCTCCCAACCAGATGGAAATTGGTATTTTTTTATTTAAATTTAAAGTGATTGACTATTCGAACATAATTAAAATAATCATTTTATAAGTTCATATTTTTAATTTCACAATTAAAATTGAGTTTAATATTTTTAGTAAAATTTAAATTAAATGCATTTTTAATAATTTGATGACATTTTCATTATTTTGGGATTTATTGAGAAATGATAAAAATTATTATCGCGTGACAAAAGACAACTTTGTTTCCATAAAATCGGCATATGATGAAAAATGGATTTCTTACGAAGTGTAAAGGATTGTGTAAAGGATAAGCACTGTGGTTTTATATAGAAGAACCACAAAGTACTGTCAATTACTCATCTTCATTGTGACACAAATGATAAAAATGATTAAAACTTGATTTATTGTACGACATTAATTTACATGCAGTTTATTTCGTATTTTGTACAATCTTTAGTTATTAAAACAAATTTTGTGATTTTTTTATTTTCAATTATTATAGTTGATTTTAATTATTGTTATTATTTTATTATTGTTGATTACTTAAATTGCAGATAAAAATGCAAAATCACAAAGCAAATTTTTGTCTCAAAATTGAAGACTGGACTGTTGTTGCATTTTGGTTATTTTGATTGTTTGAGAAACATTGAATATAAAAATTGTCAAAAACCCGATTATTCGAAACGATCAGTCGATGAGCAATAAATATGTTTTATAAAATATGATGAAGTGCGAGCGAGTACTACAATCTAATATTCATCAAAAGAAACTCATGATTTCATGATTCCAGCTGTTTTCATTCACTACAACCTGGTGAGTCTATTACAGCATAGGTTTTCTCTAATGAATTGGAAGAAATAACATAGAAATTAGTAGAAAAAGGTAAGATGAGTGAAAAGACATCGACCAATTTTATTTCAATAATAATGCTCGTTCACTCACCGTAAATTTTAGCCAGTTAACAATTTTACACATGGATTTAGAAGCCATTAATCATCCTTCCTATTTGCCTCCCTTCCTCCTAGTAATTCTCTTTTTTTTATAAATTTAGACGACTTCTTAGAAAAAAATATTATATTCCTAATATAAAGAAATTAAATAAATTGTAGAAATCGCAAAAATATTTGTTTTATTAATTATTGGGGTTTTTACTGTTGATCTACATAGTTGTAGAAGAAAGGGTCGGAAACCTGGTGATGCGTATACCAGGTAAAAGGAAGAGTACGTCTACATTATTTCCAGGTAGATTTTTAGACAATCTTTTATTTATAATTATAAATAAAGAGAAAAGATATCGCAAACATCATTATACAATTGTGTAACTACTTTAAGCAACTAATTTTAGAAGAATATAATTGTTTGTGCTACATTTACGTTATTTTGAACAAAGTTAACCTACACAAATCAAACACAAAAATGAGCACAGATTTTGAAACTATTTATGAGAATCTATACAATAATCTTTTGAGGATCTCTGAACAAATTATCAATCCTTCAATCGATTTTGCTGAAGGTGATGTACAACAAACGGCTAAAGATCCCATTTATTTGTTTCTAGGGTGGAATATAATGTCCATGGACACATTGAAAGAAATGCAAGACAATTCGATAAAGGAACATGAAAAACAGAAACCAAAATTATTCAGAAATGATAAAAAATGTTTTATTTTTGGAGAGTAATTATGTTTTTATACTAATACTACTACTACAAATAATAATAATAATATTATGAATAAAAATTTATATCCAATCCTTAACCAAAAAATTCGACATTTCTTCAGAACATCCGCCGGAAAGTCATCGTTGATTAGCGCTATTCTGAAGCAAAAACATCTTCCCATAGGAAATGGACGCACATCAAATTGTTTTGTGGTAATAAAAAAGAGCCAAAATGACGAGACGTATTTTGTGGTTAATGGTGAGGTTTGTAAAAATACTTATTGTGTATAAAAAATATAAAATAAATAGAATAGAATAGAATTAAGAAAATTAATAAAATAGAATGTAAAATATATAAAATAGACTCCGTTAATCATTTTGTTGATATCTATTTGTACCATTAATGGACGACCATATATCTTTTATTATCCGAAATATTTTGAGTAAATATTTTATGAATCCACTTAAAGATTTTTACTAAAAGAAATGAAGCAATTTAAATAAATATTTCTATAAAATATACATTAAAAACTAATTTTACATCCACCATTTTTTGTACCTATTTCTTGATAGTTAATGTTAGTAACCTTTAATACTTCTGACTCTAACGATCGTTGAGTAAGTTGCAAAAGTATTTAATAAAAAGGTCATATTAAAACTTAATGATGATAATTTCACAACATTATACTTAGAGCTGCAGTATAATATTATAAGGAAGGTTCATTACTCGGTTGTTACTTGATTTGTGTATAAAACAGGGGTTATGCTCGTAACAATTGAATTAAATAAAGGTAAATATTAACAATTAATAAATGAGTCAATTTATTTTAAGGTAGGAACTACACTTGATAAGATAGTATCGGGAGGAACATCGCGGATGGAGAGCATGAATATCAAAAAATGGTTGAGAGATTGGAAGAAACGAACTAATGTCACCATTGTCTCAAGCCTGATGTGTATTTCTCCTTATAGTTTTGTACTCCAAACAAGTTATCCCTACTAATTTAATGCAACAACAAGTATTAAACGATCGAACATTCTTTTTTAATCATGGTTAACGAAAAATCTGTAACTATTGATGATGAATTATATTAAAATCTTTAACAGGTCGTTAATGGTACTTCTTCATCTCTGTTGATTACTAAAAACAATAAAACTTCTTCAGTTTATTTCTGTAGAGATTTTTATATAGATTTTACTATGTGATTACAACCCATGTATTTATATTAAAATCCTTTATATTTAATTATTTATGACTTTTTTAAACTAAATTTGTTAAGCAACGATAAATACGTAAAACTATATAATTTAATCAGAATATTTAACAGAAATATTGTGCCGTCTACCTTTTTATATCCATTTCCCCAAGAGTTTATAAGATAATTCAAGAATAAAAAGAGATGTACAGTCAGATGAACAGATTATGACAGTTAAATTTATACAGTAATGTTCGGGAAGTATATTAAAGAAAAGAAAATTCAAGACGTATTCCAAAAAGAAAAAGATTATACAATTAAAAATTAGTAATTTTATAGTTATAATATAATTATATTATAATTTGAATAAGATATCCTAAAGGATATCGATTATTTATTAACAGATTAAAATATTATTAATAAAAAAAATTTTTTATAAAAACAACCACGTTTTTCAAGCATTACCAATGCACTAAAAAGAGGAAAATAATTTTTTTCTAGACATGTGCGAAATTTTATACCTAA